>JAWPHD010009911.1:0-99018 GCA_037043455.1 Cyrtodaria siliqua
CTTGTTTTTAAAAATGTATGTTTAGCCGTGGTGGCCATCTTGAAGTTCCCGGCCAACCTGAAATTGTGCTATGATCAACTAGACATCAAGAGCAACATTCCTGAGACGTTTCATGAAAATCCGTTAAGTTGTTTCAGAGGAGTAGTCGCTACAAATATTTACTATACAAACTCTATGTAAACAAAGATGGCCACTGGCGCACATGTTTAATGTCGAATCGAAAATAATTTTCGCCAAGGATCATCACCATGTCATGCTGATCATTTTAGAAAAAGTCCCATGTCACTTATCACTTACAGTTTTCAAGAAGTAGTCGCTACAACTTTTTTTTAAAATCTGTTTTTAGCCATGCGGCCATCTTGAATTTCCCGGCTGACCTAAAAAAATTCTGGAATCAATCAGACATCAAGAGCAACATTCCTGAGAGTTTCATAAACAAGAGCATCAATGTTGAAGAAGCCTTAACACTCTACTGATGTGATTTTTGATTTCCAGGAAAGTTTCGCTACAAAATTGTTTTTTGTAAACTTTATTTTTAGCCGGATCGGCCATCTTGAATTTCGTGCTGACCTGAAATTTTGCTAGGATCAATTAAACATCCAAGAGCAACATTCCTGTGAAGATACATGGAAAAATCCGACAAGTAGTTTTAGAGGAGTAGTCGCTACAAGTTTTCATTATATAACTCTAAGTAAACAAAGATGGCTGCTGACAGCCATGTTTAAAATCGCATAGAAATGCATTAGAAATGCATTTCATCAAGGATCAACATTATGTCATGCTGATCATTTTAGAAAAAGTCCCATATCAATATCACTTATAGTTTTCAAAAAGTAGTCGCTACAAACTTGTATTTTGAAAATCTATTTTTAGCCATTGCTGCCATCTTGAACTTCCTGCCGACATGAAATTTTGCTAGGATCAATAAGACATCAAGAGCAACATTCGTGTGAAGTTTCATGAAAATCCGTCCAGTAGTTTCAGAGGAGTAATCGCAACAAGTTTTCATTATATAACTCTATATAAACAAAGATGGCCACTGGCAGCCATGTCTAACGTCGAATCAAAATAATGTTCAACTCGGAAAACCATCATGTCATGCTGATCATTTTAGAAAAAGTCCCATATCAATATCACTTATAGTTTTCAAAAAGTAGTCACTACAAACTTATTTTTTAACAAGAGGCCCAAGAGGGCCTGTGGACGCTCTACTGGCTCAAGATAAAGTTTATGTATAAGGGGCTATAAGTCTTTCAAAAATCATTCAACAAGAACATGGCAATGACAAGTGCAACTAGGCTTAGTACTGATCATTCTCGCCAAGATTCGCTGAAATCTGGCAAAGAGTTCAGAAGAGACTAATCTGGACAAAGTTTGTGTATTAAAACATTTAAAGGGTCACAACTCTGCCAAAAATCATTCAACCGAAATATGGCGATGATATGCACAATTAGGCTTGATACTGATCATCATTGTCAAGTTTTGTCTATATCCAGCCAGGGGTTCAGGAGAACTAGCCCGGAAAAAATTTGTGGTATCAAAATCCTTTAAAGGACCATAACTCTGCCAAATATCTGTAAACCGGAATGTGACAATGACATGCACAACTAGGCTTAGTGCTGATCATCCCTGCAAAGCTTCATTGAAGTCTGGCGAGGGGTTCAGGAGAAGTAGATCAGACAAAGTTTGTGTATTAAAACCTTTAAAGGGCCATAATTCTGCCATTTAACCGGAATACGCCAATGATTTGCACAACTAGACATGGAATTGATCATCCCTAAAAAGCTTCGTTTAAATCCGGCCAGAGGTTCAGGAGAACTAGTCAGAACAAAGTTTGTGTATTAAAACCTTTAAAGGGCCCTAACTCCACCAAAAATCATTCAACCGGAACACGGCGATGATTAGTAAAACTAGATATAGAATCGATCATCCCTAAAACGTTTCGTTTAATCCGGCCAGGGGTTCAGAGTAGAACTAGTCAGAACAAAGTTTGTGTATTTAAAGGGCTATAACTCGGTCAAAATCATTCAACTGGACACGGTGACTATGTACAACTAGGCTTGGTACTGATCATCCCTGCAAAATTTCAATGGAATCCGGCCAAATGAAGGCCCTTTCGTCTTAATGAGGCCAAGATATAGCATATTTCAGAAAATCAAGGGCCATGACTCCGATGTAAATGGTCCAATCTGGATTAACAATCTGGTAAAGTTTATTAAAGATCGGATGAAAGATGAAGGCCCTATCGTCTTGAGGCAAAATATAGAATTTTTAACTAAATCAAGGGCCATAACTCCACTGTTACTAGTCCGATCTGGCTAGTTTTCAAACTTGACTGAGCTTTCATTGATATGAACAATCTCGTAAAGTTTCATAAAGATCGCATGAAAAATGAAGGCCCTATCATCTTAACGAAGCAAAATATAGCATTTTTAACTAAATCAAGGGCCATAACTCATCTGTTACTGGTCCGATCTGGCTGGTTTTCGAAACTGTCTGAGCTGTCATTGATATAAACAATCAGGTAAAGTTTTGTAAAGATCAGATGAAAGATGAAGGCCCTATCGAATTAAAGAGGCAAAATATAGCATTTTTAACAAAATCAATAGCCATAACTCCGCTATTACTGGTCCGATCTGGCTGGTCTTGGAAATTGTCCGAGCTTTCATTTATTATATAAACAATCTGGTAAAGTTTGGTAAAGATCGAATGAAAGATAAAGGCCCTATCGTCTTAACAAGTCAAAATATAGCATTTTTAACTAAATCAAGGGCCATAACTCATCTGTTACTGGTCCGATCTAGCTGGTCGTAGAAGTTGTCCGAGCTTTCATTTATTTAAACAATCAGGTAAAGTTTGTTAAAGATTTGATGAAAGAAGAAGGCCCTATTGTCTTAATGAGGCAAAATATAGCATTTTTAACTAAATCAAGGGCAATAACTCCGCTGTTAATGGTCCGATCTAGCTGGTTTTCGAACTTGTCCGAGCTTTCATTGATATTAACAACCTGTGCAAGTGTGGTAAAGATCAAATAATAAATGAAGGTGCTAGAGTGTGCACAAGGCTTAATATGGCATTTTTCAGCAAAACAAGGGCCATAACTCTGGTGAAATTATTTCGATCTTGCCGGTTTTCAAACTTGTCCGAGCTTTCATTGATATAAAGACACTGGCAAAGTTAAGTAAAGGTCCGATTAATATTGAAGGCCCTAGAGTGTTCACAAGGCAGAAAATAGCATTTTTCAGAAAAAAAACAAGGGCCACAACTCCGGTGTAACTGATCCGATTTATCTAGTTTTCGAATTTATTTGAGCTTTCATAGTTATTAACAATCTGTGCAAGTTTGGTAAAGATCAAATAATAAATGAATGTGCTAGAGTGTTCACAAGGCAGAATATGGCATTTTTCAGAAAAGACAAGGGCCATAACTCTGGTGTTACTAACCCAATTTAGCTGATTTCCGAACTTGTCCAAGCTGTCATTGGTATTAACAATCTGTGCAAGTTTGGTAACGATCAAATAATAAATGAAGGTGTTAGAGCATTCATAAGGCAGAAAATAGCAATTTTCAGAAAAAACAAGGGCCATAACTCCGGTGTTATTGATCCGATTTGGCTGGTTTTCGCACTTGTCCGAGCTTTTATTGATATTAACAATCTGTGCAAGTTTGGTAAAGATCAAATAATAAATGAAGGTGCTAGAGTGTTCACAAGGCTATATATGGCAATTTCAGCAAAACAAGGGCCATAACTCTGGTGAAATTTATCGGATCCGGCTGGTTTTCGAACTTGTCCGAGCTTTCATTGATATAAAGACACTGGCAAAGTTTCGTAAAGATTTGATTAATAATGAAGGCCCTAGAGTGTTCACAAGGCAAAAGTTAACAGACGGACGACGGACGACGGACGACGGACAACTCGCCATCCCATAAGCTCTGCTGGCCTTCGGCCTGTAGAGCTAAAAATCTATTTGTAACTGTGGTGGCCATCTTGAATTTCTGGCTGACCTGAAATTTTGCTAGGATCAATAAGACATCAAGAGCAACATTCCTGTGAAGTTTCATGAAAATCCTTCGAGTAGTTACAGAGGAGTAGTCGCTACAAATGTTTACTAGATAACTCTATGTAAACAAAGATGGCCACTGACAGCTATGTTTAACATCGAATCAAAATGATTTTCGACAAGGACCAACATCATGTCATGCTGATCATTTTAGAAAAAGTCCCATATCCATATCACTTATAGTTTTCAAGAAGTAGTCGCTACAAACTTGTATTTTAAAACTCTATTTTTAGCTTTGGCGGCCATCTTGGATTTCACATCAACATGAATTTTTGCTAGGATCAACTAGACTTAATGGGCAACATTTCTGTAAAGTTTCATGAATATCCATCCAGTAGTTTCAGAGGAGTTGTCGCTACAAATAAAAGTTTACGGACAGACAGACGGACGGACAGACAGACGGACGACGGACGCCACACCACGGCATAAGCTCTGCTGATCTCTGATCAGTAGAGCTAAAAATTTATGTTTAGCCGTGGTGGCCATCTTGAAGTTCCAGCCAACCTGAAATTGTGCTATGATCAACTAGACATCAAGAGCAACATTCCTGTGACGTTTCATGAAAGTCCGTCAAGTAGTTTCAGAGGAGTAGTCGCTACAAATATTTACTATACAAACTCTATGTAAACAAAGATGGCCACTGGCGCCCATGTTTAATGTCGAATCAAAATAATTTTCAACAAGGATCATCACCATGTCATGCTGATCATTTTAGAAAAAGTCACATATCAATATCACTTACAGTTTTCAAGAAGTAGTCGCTACAAACTTGTTTTTAAAAATTTATGTTTAGCCGTGGTGGCCATCTTGAAGTTCCAGCCAACCTGAAATTGTGCTATGATCAACTAGACATCAAGAGCAACATTCCTGTGACGTTTCATGAAAATCCGTTAAGTTGTTTCAGAGGAGTAGTCGCTACAAATATTTACTATACAAACTCTATGTAAACAAAGATGGCCACTGGCGCACATGTTTAATGTCGAATCAAAATAATTTTCGACAAGGATCATCACCATGTCATGCTGATCATTTTAGAAAAAGTCCCATGTCAATATCACTTACAGTTTTCAAGAAGTAGTCGCTACAAACTTTTTTTAAAATCTGTTTTTAGCCATGGCGGCCATCTTGAATTTCCGGCAGACCTAAAAAAATTCTGGGATCAATCAGACATCAAGAGCAACATTCCTGTGAAGTTTCATAAACAAGAGCTCAATGACCTTGAAGCTCTACTGATTGATTTTGATTTCAGGAAGTAGTCGCTACAAAATTGTTTTTTGAAAATTTATTTTTAGCCGGATCGGCCATCTTGAATTTCCGGCTGACCTGAAATTTTGCTAGGATCAATTTAACATCAAGAGCAACATTCCTGTGAAGATTCATGAAAATCCGTCAAGTAGTTTTAGAGGAGTAGTCGCTACAAGTTTTCATTATATAACTCTAAGTAAACAAAGATGGCTGCTGACAGCCATGTTTAAAATCGCATAGAAATGCATTTCATCAAGGATCAACATTATGTCATGCTGATCATTTTAGAAAAAGTCCCATATCAATATCACTTATAGTTTTCAAAAAGTAGTCGCTACAAACTTGTATTTTGAAAATCTATTTTTAGCCATTGCTGCCATCTTGAACTTCCTGCCGACATGAAATTTTGCTAGGATCAATAAGACATCAAGAGCAACATTCGTGTGAAGTTTCATGAAAATCCGTCCAGTAGTTTCAGAGGAGTAATCGCAACAAGTTTTCATTATATAACTCTATATAAACAAAGATGGCCACTGGCAGCCATGTCTAACGTCGAATCAAAATAATGTTCAACTCGGAAAACCATCATGTCATGCTGATCATTTTAGAAAAAGTCCCATATCAATATCACTTATAGTTTTCAAAAAGTAGTCACTACAAACTTATTTTTTAACAAGAGGCCCAAGAGGGCCTGTGGACGCTCTACTGGCTCAAGATAAAGTTTATGTATAAGGGGCTATAAGTCTTTCAAAAATCATTCAACAAGAACATGGCAATGACAAGTGCAACTAGGCTTAGTACTGATCATTCTCGCCAAGATTCGCTGAAATCTGGCAAAGAGTTCAGAAGAGACTAATCTGGACAAAGTTTGTGTATTAAAACATTTAAAGGGTCACAACTCTGCCAAAAATCATTCAACCGAAATATGGCGATGATATGCACAATTAGGCTTGATACTGATCATCATTGTCAAGTTTTGTCTATATCCAGCCAGGGGTTCAGGAGAACTAGCCCGGAAAAAATTTGTGGTATCAAAATCCTTTAAAGGACCATAACTCTGCCAAATATCTGTAAACCGGAATGTGACAATGACATGCACAACTAGGCTTAGTGCTGATCATCCCTGCAAAGCTTCATTGAAGTCTGGCGAGGGGTTCAGGAGAAGTAGATCAGACAAAGTTTGTGTATTAAAACCTTTAAAGGGCCATAATTCTGCCATTTAACCGGAATACGCCAATGATTTGCACAACTAGACATGGAATTGATCATCCCTAAAAAGCTTCGTTTAAATCCGGCCAGAGGTTCAGGAGAACTAGTCAGAACAAAGTTTGTGTATTAAAACCTTTAAAGGGCCCTAACTCCACCAAAAATCATTCAACCGGAACACGGCGATGATTTGCACAACTAGATATAGAATCGATCATCCCTAAAACGTTTCGTTTAATCCGGCCAGGGGTTCAGTAGAACTAGTCAGAACAAAGTTTGTGTATTTAAAGGGCTATAACTCGGTCAAAATCATTCAACTGGACACGGTGACTATGTACAACTAGGCTTGGTACTGATCATCCCTGCAAAATTTCAATGGAATCCGGCCAAATGAAGGCCCTTTCGTCTTAATGAGGCCAAGATATAGCATATTTCAGAAAATCAAGGGCCATGACTCCGATGTAAATGGTCCAATCTGGATTAACAATCTGGTAAAGTTTATTAAAGATCGGATGAAAGATGAAGGCCCTATCGTCTTGAGGCAAAATATAGAATTTTTAACTAAATCAAGGGCCATAACTCCACTGTTACTAGTCCGATCTGGCTAGTTTTCAAACTTGACTGAGCTTTCATTGATATGAACAATCTCGTAAAGTTTCATAAAGATCGCATGAAAAATGAAGGCCCTATCATCTTAACGAAGCAAAATATAGCATTTTTAACTAAATCAAGGGCCATAACTCATCTGTTACTGGTCCGATCTGGCTGGTTTTCGAAACTGTCTGAGCTGTCATTGATATAAACAATCAGGTAAAGTTTTGTAAAGATCAGATGAAAGATGAAGGCCCTATCGAATTAAAGAGGCAAAATATAGCATTTTTAACAAAATCAATAGCCATAACTCCGCTATTACTGGTCCGATCTGGCTGGTCTTGGAAATTGTCCGAGCTTTCATTTATTATATAAACAATCTGGTAAAGTTTGGTAAAGATCGAATGAAAGATAAAGGCCCTATCGTCTTAACAAGTCAAAATATAGCATTTTTAACTAAATCAAGGGCCATAACTCATCTGTTACTGGTCCGATCTAGCTGGTCGTAGAAGTTGTCCGAGCTTTCATTTATTTAAACAATCAGGTAAAGTTTGTTAAAGATTGGATGAAAGAAGAAGGCCCTATTGTCTTAATGAGGCAAAATATAGCATTTTTAACTAAATCAAGGGCAATAACTCCGCTGTTAATGGTCCGATCTAGCTGGTTTTCGAACTTGTCCGAGCTTTCATTGATATTAACAACCTGTGCAAGTGTGGTAAAGATCAAATAATAAATGAAGGTGCTAGAGTGTGCACAAGGCTTAATATGGCATTTTTCAGCAAAACAAGGGCCATAACTCTGGTGAAATTATTTCGATCTTGCCGGTTTTCAAACTTGTCCGAGCTTTCATTGATATAAAGACACTGGCAAAGTTAAGTAAAGGTCCGATTAATATTGAAGGCCCTAGAGTGTTCACAAGGCAGAAAATAGCATTTTTCAGAAAAAAAACAAGGGCCACAACTCCGGTGTTACTGATCCGATTTATCTAGTTTTCGAATTTATCTGAGCTTTCATAGTTATTAACAATCTGTGCAAGTTTGGTAAAGATCAAATAATAAATGAATGTGCTAGAGTGTTCACAAGGCAGAATATGGCATTTTTCAGAAAAGACAAGGGCCATAACTCTGGTGTTACTGACCCAATTTAGCTGATTTCCGAACTTTTCCAAGCTGTCATTGGTATTAACAATCTGTGCAAGTTTGGTAACGATCAAATAATAAATGAAGGTGTTAGAGCATTCATAAGGCAGAAAATAGCAATTTTCAGAAAAAACAAGGGCCATTACTCCGGTGTTATTGATCCGATTTGGCTGGTTTTCGCACTTGTCCGAGCTTTTATTAATATTAACAATCTGTGCAAGTTTGGTAAAGATCAAATAATAAATGAAGGTGCTAGAGTGTTCACAAGGCTATATATGGCAATTTCAGCAAAACAAGGGCCATAACTCTGGTGAAATTTATCGGATCCGGCTGGTTTTCGAACTTGTCCGAGCTTTCACTGATATAAAGACACTGGCAAAGTTTCGTAAAGATTTGATTAATAATGAAGGCCCTAGAGTGTTCACAAGGCAAAAGTTAACAGACGGACGACGGACGACGGACGGACGACGGACAACTCGCCATCCCATAAGCTCTGCTGGCCTTCGGCCTGTAGAGCTAAAAATCTATTTGTAACTGTGGTGGCCATCTTGAATTTCTGGCTGACCTGAAATTTTGCTAGGATCAATAAGACATCAAGAGCAACATTCCTGTGAAGTTTCATGAAAATCCTTCGAGTAGTTACAGAGGAGTAGTCGCTACAAATGTTTACTAGATAACTCTATGTAAACAAAGATGGCCACTGACAGCTATGTTTAACATCGAATCAAAATGATTTTCGACAAGGACCAACATCATGTCATGCTGATCATTTTAGAAAAAGTCCCATATCAATATCACTTATAGTTTTCAAGAATTAGTCGCTGCAAACTTGTTTTTTGAAAATCTATTTTTAGCCATGGCAGCCATCTTGAATTTCTGGCCGACCTGAAGTTCTGCTAGTATCAATTGGACATCAAGAGCAACATTTGTGTGAAGTTTCATGAAAATCCGTCATGTAGTTTCAGAGCAGTAGTCGCTACAAATTTATTTATTTTAAATCTATTTTTAGCCGTGGTGGCCATCTTGGATTTCCGGCCAGCCTGAAATTTTTCTAGGACCAACTAGACATCATGAACAACATTGCTGTGAAGTTTCATGAACATCCGTCAAGTAGATTAAGAGGAGTAGTCGCTACAAGTTTTTACTATATAACTCTATGTAAACAAAGATGGCCACTGACAGCCAATAATATTCGACTAGGACCAACATCATGTCATGCTGATCATTTAAGAAAAAGTCCCATATCAATATCACTTATAGTTTTCAAGAATTAGTCGCTGCAAACTTGTTTTTGGAAAATCTATTTTTAGCCATGGCAGCCATCTTGAATTTCTGGCCTACCTGAAGTTTTGCTTGGATCAATTGGACATCAAGAGTAATATTCTTGTGATGTTTCATGAAAATCCGTCGAGTAGTTTCAGAGCAGTAGTCGCAACAAATTTATTTATTTTAAATCTATTTTTAGCTGTGGCGGCCATCTTGAATTTCCGTCAAGCCTGAAATTTTTCTAGGACCAACTAGACATCATGAGCAACATTCCTTTGAAATTGCATGAACATCCGTCAAGTAGTTTCAGAGAAGTAGTCGCTACAAGTTTTTACTATATAACTCTATGTAAACAAAGATGGCCACTGACAGCCATGTTTAACGTCGAATCAAAATAATGTTCGACTAGGATCAACATCACGTCATACTGATCATTTTAAAAAAAGTCCCATATCAATATCACTTATAGTTTTCAAGAAGTAGTCGCTACAAACTTATTTTTTAAAACTCTATTTTTAGCTGTGGCGGCCATCTTGATTTTATGGCCGATCTGAAATTTTGCTAGGATCAATAAGACATCAAGAACAATATTCCTGTAAAGTTTCATGAAAATCTGCCAAGTAGTTTCAGAGGAGTAGTCGCTACAATGTTTTACTATATAACTCTATGTAAACAAAGATGGCCACTGGCAGCCATGTTTAACGTCGAATCAAAACGAATATTGACAAGGTCCAACATCATGTCATGCTGATCATTTTAGAAAAAGTCCCATATCAATATCACTTATAATTTTCAAGAAGTAGTCGCTACAAACTTGTATTTTAACAAGAGGTCAATGTTGAAGCTCTACTGATTGATTTTGATTTCAGGAAGTAGTGACTACAAAGTTGATTTTTGAAAATCTATTTTTAGCCGTGGTGGCCATCTTGAATTTCCGGCCGACCTGAAATTTTGCTAGGATCAATTAGACATCAAGAGCAACATTCATGTGAAGTTTCATGAAAATCCGTCAAGTAGTTTCAGAGGCGTAGTCGCTAAAAGTTTTCATTATACAACTCTTTGTAAACAAAGATGGCCGCTGACAGCCATGTTTAACATTGAATCAAAATAATGTTCGACTCTGATAACCACCACGTCATGCTGATCATTTTAGAAAAAGTCCCATATCAATATCTCTTATAGTTTTCAAGAAGTAGTCGCTACAAAACTTATTTTTTAAAAATCTATTTTAGCCATGGCGGCCATCCTGAATATCTTGCCGACCTGAAATGTTGTTAAGATCAATTAGACATCAAGAGCAACATTCGTGTGAAGTTTCATGAAAATCCGTCAAGTAGTTTCAGAGGAGTGGTCGCTACAAGTTTCATTATAAAACTCTATGCAAACAAAGATGGCCACTGGCAGCCATGTTTAACGTCGAATCAAAATAATGTTCGACTCGGATAACAATCATGTCATGCTGATCATTTAAGAAAAAGTCCCATATCAATATCTCTTATAGTTTTCAAGAAGTAGTCGCTAAAATCTTATTTTTTTTAAATCTATTTTTAGCCGTGGCGGAAATCTTGATTTTCCGGCCGACCTGAAATTTTGCTAGGATCAATAAGACATCAAGAGCAACATTCCTGTGAAGTTTCATGAAAATCCGTAAAGTAGTTTCAGAGGAGTAGTCGCTACAAGTTTTCATTATATAACTATGTAAACAAAGATGGCCACTGGCAGCCATGTATAACGTCGAATCAAAACGATTTTCAACAAGGACCAACATCATGTCATGCTGATCATTTTAGTAAAATTCCCATATCAATATCTCTTATAGTTTTCAAGAGGTAGTCGCTACAAACTTATATTTTAACAAGAGGTCAATGACCTTGAAGCTCTTCTGATTGATTTTGATTTCAGGAAGTAGTCGCTACAGACTTGTTTTTTGAAAATTTATTTTTAAGCGTGGCAGCCATCTTGAATTTCCGGCCGACCTGAAATTTTGCTAGGATCAATAAGACATCAAGAGCAACATTCCTGTTAAGTTTCATGAAAATCCATCAAGTAGTTTCAGAGGAGTAGTCGCTACAAGTTTTCATTATATAACTCTATGTAAACAAAGATGGCCACTGGCAGCCATGTTTAACGTCGAATCAAAATAATGTTTGACTCTGATAACCATCATGTCATGCTGATCATTTTACAAAAAGTCCCATATCAATATCACTTATAGATTTCAAGATGTAGTCGCTACAAACATCTTTTTTAAAAATCTATTTTTAGCTGTGGTGGCCATCTTGAATTTCTGGCCAATCTGAAATTTTACTAGGATCAATAAGACATTAAATGCAACATTCCTGTAAAGTGTCATGAAAATCCGCCAAGTAGTTTCAAAGGAGTAGTCACTACAAGTTTTGACTATATAACTCTATGTAAACAAAGATGACCGCTGGCAGCAATGTTTAGCGTTCAATCAAAACAATTTTTATCAAGGACCAACATCATGTCATGCTGATCATTTTAGAAAAGGTCCCATATCAATATCACTTATAGTTTTCAAGAAGAAGTCGCTACAAACTTGTATTTTGAAAATTTATTTTTAGTCGTGGCGGCCATCTTGAATTTCCGGCCGACCTAAAATTTTGCTAGGATCAATTAGACATCAAAAGCAACATTCCTGTGAAGTTTCATGAAAATCCGTCAAGTAGTTTCAGAGGAGTAGTCGCTAGAAGTTTTCATTATATAACTTTATGTAAACAAAGATGGCCGCTGGCAGCCATGTTTAACGTTGAATCAAAACGATTTTCGACAAGGACCAACATCATTTTAGAAAAAGTCCCATATCAATATCACTTATAGTTTTCAAGAAGTAGTTGCTACAAACTTGTTTTTTAAAAACCTATTTTTAGATTTGGCGGTCATCTTGGATTTCACATCAACATGAATTTTTGCTAGGATCAACAAGACTTCATGGGCAACATTTCTGTAAAGTTTCATGAAAATCCATTCAGTAGTTTCAGAGGAGTAGTTGCTACAAAAAAAAGTTTACGGACAGACAGACGGACAGACAGACGGACAGACAGCCGGACGACGGATGCCACACCACGGCATAAGCTCTACTGATCTCTGATCAGTCGAGCTAAAAACCTATTTTTATATTTGACGGCCATCTTGGATTTCACATCAACATGAATTTTTGCTAGGATCAGCTAGACTTCATGGTCAACATTTCCGTAAAGTTTCATGAAAATCAATTCAGTAGTTTCAGAGGAGTAGTCGCTACAAAAAAAAGTTTACGGACAGACAGCCGGACAGACAGACGGACAGACAGCCGGACGACGGATGCCGCACCACGGCATAAGCTCTACTGATCTCTGATCAGTCGAGCTAAAAACCTATTTTTATATTTGACGGCCATCTTGGATTTCACATCAACATGAATTTTTGCTAGGATCAGCTAGACTTCATGGTCAACATTTCCGTAAAGTTTCATGAAAATCAATTCAGTAGTTTCAGAGGAGTAGTCGCTACAAAAAAAAGTTTACGGACGGACAGACGGACGGACGAAGAACACTGCACCACACATAAGCTCTGCTGATCTCTGATCAGTCAAGCTAAAAAAACAAGAGGTCAATGACCTTGAAGCTCTACTGATAGGTTTTGATAGCCTGATCAGCATTCCTGTGAAGTTTCATGAAAATCTGTCAAGTAGTTTCAGGAGTAGTCGCTACCAGTTTTTACTATATAACTCTATGTAAACAAAGATGGCCACTGGCAGCCATGTTTAATGTCGAATCAAAATATTTTTCAACCAGGACCAACATCACGTTATGCTGATCATTTTAAAAAAAGTCCCATATAGTTTTCAAGAAGTAGGTGTTACAAACTTGTGTTTTTTTATATCTATTTTTAGCCGTGGTGGCCATCTTGAATTTTCGGCCGACTGAAATTTTGCTAGGATCAACTAGACATTAAGTGCACCATTCTTGTATATATATATATATTCACGCAGATGTTGAAGGTAAAAATTATAAGGTATCTGCCCATTGCTTGGAGGGTCAAGGTCACATCCAAATTTGCTTTGTCAAGTTGCGATGTACCACCCCAGGTGCAACTCTAAGCAACGTCCGCAAGGTCTAGTGTATACATTTTGTGAGAAATTGAACTAAATGCAAAAGTTGAATGTCAAAATTATTAAGTTATCTGCCCTTTGCTTGGAGGGTCAAGGTCACTTCCACATTTACTTTGTCACGTTGTGATGTACCACCCAAGATACAACTTTAATTCAGCAAAGTTTGAAAGGTCTAGTGCATACAGTTTGTGAGAAAATGACCTAAACGCAAAACTTGAATGTTGACGTCTTCGCCGGAAAAGCAACACCTGCCGTATACTCCCTAATAAATGCCCTCCCCCCACCCTCAACCTTTTTTCTTTAGAAATAATGTTTTTAAAACTTACCAAAAGACGCAAGTTAATTTGTTTCATTTAAATTGGAACACAATAAATCACTACAAAATTTATAATCTAATGCATTGATTGATCGATTGATTGACATGCAGACTTTGGTTTTCTTGATAAATAAAATCATTAAATAATGTCTGATTTAAAAGTTAAATTATGTATTTTTGGTCTCAAATAAATGCCCCCCTTTTCAAACATGTTATGCCCCTGGGGGCATTTATTAGTGATTATAGGGTATGTCTTTAATTCTTCGAAAAGGCGAGACAAAAATTGCAATTTGTGTTCCTTAATCTCACAGGTTTTAAGATAATCAACATTTAGTAACTTGTAAACAGACTTTGCTTTCAATTGTTCAAATAATTATTTGAAATACAGATGTAAAACAAGAGGTCAATGACCTTGAAGCTCTACTGATAGGTTTTTAATAGCTAGATCAGCATTCCTGTGAAGTTTCATGAAAATCCGTCAAGTAGTTTCATAGGAGTAGTCCTACAAGTTTTCATTATATATAACTCTATGTAAACAAAGATGGCCACTAGCGGCCATGTTTAGTGTCAAACCAAAATAATTTTTGACAAGGATCAACATCATGTCATACTGATCATTTTAGAAAAAGTCCCATATCAATATCACTAATAGTTTTCAAGAGGTAGTCGCTACAAACTTGTATTTTGAAAATCTATTTTTAGCTTGAATTTCCGACCAACCTGAAATATTGCTAGGATCATTTAGACATCAAGAGCAACATTCCTGTGAAGTTTCATGGAAATCCGTCAAGTAGTTTCAGAGGAGTAGTTGCTACAAACGTTTACTAAATAACTCTATGTAAACAAAGATGGCCACTGGCAGCCATGTTTAACGTCGAATCAAAACGATTTTGAGAAAATATTTTGTGAGAAATATTCTGGCGATATAGAAACTATATCACAAGAATCTTTCTCACTCGGGAATTATTTCCCGTATCACTTCAACGATGTTAATTAAACTCTATATACACTCTATTACCACATAGTTGTGTGTTTTGCTCTGTTGTGATTGAATTTCATGTTTTTTGCATGTTCTGAAATAGTAAGCAATTCAAAGTTGCCAAAAAATGGAAAATGTGTCATATGCTTAAATTGTAAGATATCTCAAAAAACACTATTCAGTTTTAATTTTGAACTATGTTAAGAATAGGCAGTTAAAACTATGTACCGAATCTTAACAAATTGTATTCATAAGGGAAATTAAGGACTATTGGTCAGCCATCTTTGAAAAGAAAATCCAAAATGGATGGGGTATGGTTAATTGAAATTTTCATCCAAATGCATATTATAGGCCTGAACAATGTGATATAATAGATGACAGTAATTCAACACTGTTGATGTGAACATAATATCAGAAACAATATTTATTTGGCAGAAATAGTGCCCTTTATATTCGAAAAGTTTAGTACAATTTTACTCGAAGATGTTTTGTTTTTTATGTTTAATAAATTTGTCCATAGAATTGTCCATTTATCTAAAAAAGGCACACGAGACATTATTTCTAAATTAAATACATGTTATCGCCTCATCCAAATTTCAAAGTCAATCAATCATTGTTAGAAAGTAAAAAAAAGGTATTATTTCAATGACATGTACTTTCAAAATAGTATGGTGGCACTGATGGGTTTTAATTGTCAAACTATTATAAATGGTAACAATTTTTTTGGATGTATTTAACACAACTGAGTGAATGTTGTGAATAGAAACATTGCAAAACAAGAGTTAATTTATTATTATATTCGAATAAAAACAGCAAAAACTAAATAATAACATATGAATACGATCAAATGACCTGTTTGTTCGAACGTTTCACCATACCGCATGTTTCAGTGTGCAATTCACGTGCATGCTTTTCATGTGTATCATGTGTGTGTGTGTTGAAGGCACATGGCGTATAAAGAAAAATCTTCATTTTTAACAATGGTGTACTTCGAATTTTGGATGATGTGATAACATGGCTTACTTTATTTAGAAATGATGATTATTTTGATGCCAGTTTTAGATAAATGAACAATTCTATGGACAAATTTATTTAACATAAAACACAAAACATCTTCGAGTAAAATTGTACTAAACTTTTCCAATAATTGCTTGTTATAGACTGCTTGTCGGGTTTCAGTAAAACGCTGTGGAGCAGTCTAGGCTCGGTATTGAAAGAGACAAAGTTCGTACCTTTTAGCTTGTAAAACACAAAATAATTGCACTGATAAATATAATACACCAACCATTATAGAATATTTACTGATTTTTTTTTAAAGAAAAGAGATTCGTGGGGTTGAACCCTGATCCCACACTAAAATGACACTCATGTATCATCAGTCTAGTATGCTATCAACTGAGCTATGCAGGCCAGATGTACTATGCCTTACTATTTAGAGTACTAATGTCGTAATAATTTTGGTGGAATATATATTTTCAAAACACACATGGTAGCGCCCATGATTTTCTTCCTATCTTGATATAAAACATGCCATTTCGTGCATTTCTTTGTATTTATAGTGCAATCCACAGCAATAACACACGAAGGCTTTATCTTTATTCGGATATAGATCTATGTGTTTTATGTGGATTTTGTTTGTACAGTTCACTGGAATGTGCATATGAAACACGCAATTTCATTGGTTGAATTTAGTTGATCTCATGAATATTGATTAGATGAAAGGTCGATCTGACGTGACCTACAAAGGAGTGTGGTCAGATCCTATAGCGGAGAGTATCAAAGCATAATTAGCATAGGATTTTAATGAGATTGACCGGAACCATGCATATAATTTTATTTGGCCTTATGAAAATTTGACATACGCTAATGATGTTCAAAACTGCATAAACGTGGGAAATTGGCAAATCAAGTCTTATATTTAAATTATATTATAAGTTATACGAGACTTGGGAGGTCGGTAATGATAAAGTAGAAGGATGTTCCACAGAATACTTGTGTTACCTGCTATGCGATTATTGTAGCAAGGTCAAATACTTTTGAAGTTATTGGCCGTTATGAGAGCTCATCCATCCCATCCCATCCCATCCCTCCATCCATCCATCTTCATCCATCCATATATCCATCCCTCCCCTCTCTCCCTCCCTGCCTTCCTCCCTCCATAGAAAGGTTTTTATCCAAATTACCTTGATATATATATATGGTACATCATTTTACTTACAGATCTGAAACAATGCATAAAACGCTTCTTAGGCCCTTCTAGAGTTTCTTTTCTCTTTTTTTTTCAGTTTTAGAATTTAACCAACTCGACTGAATATGGATTTTGGTACAAAGAAAGAAACTTTATCTGGCTCATCATATGTGTATGGAGATTGGAGGTAGAGTTGGGTACCACGAAAAATAAAGTACTGCGGTATACCACAAATTTAGCAAATACCGCGGTACGTACCCTGGTTTACCGTGTAAGCTTTGTATTTGAAAAAAAATATTTAAAAGACATTGCGGGATAAAATCAAAATATCATAAGGCTCATTGGCTCCATAACAATAATAACAAGGGTTTGTGCTCATCACCATCCGCATGAGTTGTTCTAACATCTCAGCTCCCATAATCGTAATAATTTTGAAAATGTACATCTTTATTAGTTATCACAGACAGTTGTATCTGCCTCACTGGCTCATCATTGGTCATTACAAAAAACTTGAAATGTTTCCATAGGATACGGATGCCCCCGGTATAGTAACAACTATGAATTTGCCAAAAAAAAGATAAGGTACAAGATAATGTCAAAAGGGGCCCTAACTCAAGCATAAATTGACCGATTGATAAATTGAGCGGAAATAGAACTTGACCTGTATTTTATAATTATACAAGAGCTGTCGGAGAACAGCACAGCTCGACTATTCGATTTTTCAGAGAATAATAAATTTATAGCTAGTATATACCATCAGAAAACAAGGCTACAACAATGTGGGGTGGGGTGGGGTGGGGTGGGGTGGGGTGGGGTGGGGTTGGGAGCACAACATAACTATGTGTAAGAATTGACCAAAACTACACAGAAATAAAAAAAAAAAAAAAAAAAAAATTCGAGTTTTGAGTGGGGTTCGGGGTCGGGGTGGGAGTGAGGTGGGGGTGGATGGGGGTGGGAGTGAGGTGGGGGTGGATGGTGGTGGGAGTGGTGGTGGTGATTGAAGAAACATATATGTGTAAGAATCGACTAAAACAACAAAGAAATATGTAAAAAAAAAAAAAAATCAAGTGTGGGGTGTGGGTGTGAGGCGGGGGTGGTGGTGGGTGTGGGGATGGGAGGGGGCAACATATATGTGTAAGAATTGACAAGAGCAACACAGAAATATGTAAAAAAAAAAAAAAGTTTCAAGTGGGGGTGGGTGGGGGGGGGGGGGGAGCGGGGGGAGAGGCAGGAGTGGGTTAGGGGCGGGGGGGAGGGGGCAACATATATGTGAAAGAATTGACTAAAACAACAAAGAAATATGTCAAAAAAAGAAGAAAAGTTTCAAGTCGGGGTGGGGGTGGAGGGGTGTGTGTGTGGGGGGGGGGGGGGGGGGGGGTTGCAACATGTATGTATAAGAATTGACTAAAACAACACAGAAATATGTAAAAAAAAATAGAATTTCAAGTAGGGGTGGGGTGGGGGGAGAGGCGGGAGTAGGTTGGGAGGGGGGGGGGGAGGGGGCAACATATATGTCTAAGAATTGACTGAAGCAACACAGAAATATGTAAAAAAAAAAAATATAGTTTCAAGTGGGGGTGGGGGGAGGGGGGGAATGGGTTGGGGGGGGGGGGGCATCATATATGTGTAAGAATTGACTAAAACAACAAAGAAATATATAAAAAAATGAATTTAAAAAAAAAAGTTTCAAGTGTGGGGGGAAGGGGGGGAGAGGCAGCGGGCTTGGGGGTGAGGGCGGGGAAGGTTGCAACATATATGTGTAAGAATTGACTAAAACAATACAGAAATATGTAAAAAATAAAAAAAATAAAAAAATAGATTTTCAAGTTGGGGTGGGGTGGGGGGGTGGGGGGCTGGGGGAGCGGGGACAAGAGGCGGGAGTGGGTTGGGAGTGGGGGAGGGGGCAACATATATGTGTCAGAATTGACTAAAGCAACACAGAAATATGTAAAAAAAAAAATAGTTTCAAGTGGGGGTGGGGTGGGGGGTGGAGCAGGGGTGAGAGGCGGGAGTGGTTTGAGGGAGGGGGAGGGGGCATATATGTGTAAGAATTGACAACAACAACAAAGAAATATGTATAAAATAAAAAGAAGAAAGTTTCAAGTCGGGAGGGGGGGGGGAGAGTGTGAGGGGGGTGGGGGGGGGTGGTGGTGGTGTTGCAACATATATATATGTGTAAGAATTGACTAAAACAACACAGAAATATGTAAAAAAAAAAAAAGTAAAAAATTAGATTTTCAAGTGGGGGTGGGGTGTGGGGGTGGGGTGTGGGGTGGAGCGGGGGTGAGAGGCTGGGGTGGGTTTGGGTGGGGGCAACATATATGTGTAAGAATTGACTAAAACAACACAGAAATATGTAAAACAAGAGGCCCAAGAGGGCCTGTGGACGCTCTACTGGCTAATATGGCTCTTATAACATCAATGAAGCAAGTGACTATCGTCTTAAAGAAGCAGAATATAGCATTTTTAACTAAATCAAGAGCCATAACTCCGCCGTTACTGGTCCGATCTGGCTGGTTTTCGAACTTGGCCAGTAGAGATAATAAACAAGAGGCCCAAGAGGGCCTGTCGACACTCTACTGGCTAACATGGCTCGTATAACATCCATGAAGCGAGTGACTGCCATTTATGTTTTATTGGAAGTTTCGGGCAAAAAACAGCTTTTTGACTAAATCAAGGGCCATAACTAAAGAATCTGGTAAAGCTTGGTAAAGATCAGATGAAAAATAAAGGCACTACCGTATTAATGAGGCAAAATATAGCATTTTTAACTAAATCAATAGCCATGACTCCTCTGTTACTGGTCCGACTGGTCAAACATAGAAAGAAAAAAAAAAGAAAAAATTTAAAAAAAAAAAAAAAAAACAGTAAAAAAATATAAAAAAAAAAATAAAAAAAAATAAAAAATGAATTTAAAAAAAAAAAAAAAAAATGAAAAAAAAAAATGAAAAAAAAAATGTAAACAAATAAAAAAGAAAAGAAAAAAGAAAGCCATAAAATCTGCTAAAGTTTGGCTAAGATCAGATGCAAAATAATACATGAGAGCTCTGTGCCATCTGGTTCCAGAGAAGAATTTTTTTTTCAGTTTTTGCCTATACAAGCCTAAGTAAAACTGTTACCCCCAGGGTGGGGCCAAATGTGACCAATGGGTCTCCATTTGAACAAACTTGGTAGAAGACCATAAGCTAATAGCAAATGCAAAATATTAAACCTCTGGCTCTTGCAGTTTCAGAGAAGAAGATTTTTTAAGTTTTCCCTATACATGTCTATGTAAAACATATGACCCTTTGGGCGGGGTCAAATGTGACCCGAGGGTCACCATTTGAACAAACTTGGTAAAGGACCATAAGCTTATAGCAAATGCAAAATATTAAACCTTAAGCTGTTGCAGTTCCAGAGAAGAAGATTTTTTTCAGTTTTTCCCTATACAAGCATTTATGTAAAACTGTGACAGGGGCGGGGCAAGATGTGACACCAGGGTCACCATTTGAACAAACTTGGTAAAGGACCATAAGCTTATAATAAATGTTTAATATCAAACCTCTGGCTCTTGTAGTTTCCGAGAAGAAGATTTTTAAAAAAAAGATCCTATATAAGTCTATGTAAAACTGTGACACTTGGGGCGGGGACAAATTTGACCCCAGGGTCAGCATTTGAACAAACTTAGTAGAGGACCATAAGCTGATGCTACATGTAATACAGGAGAGCTATGTGCCGTGTGGTTCCAGAGAAGAAGATTTTTTTTTCATTTTTGCCTATACAAGCCTATGTTAAACTGTGACCCCCGGGGTGGGGCCAAATGTGACCCCTGGGTCACCATTTGAACAAGCTTGGTAGAGGACCACAAGCTTATAGCAAATGCAAAATATTAAACCTCTGGCTCTTGCAGTTTCAGAGAAGAAGATTTTTTAAGTTTTTCCCTATACATGTCTATGTAAAACATGTGACCCTTGGGGCGGGGCCTAATGGGACCCGAGGGTCACCATTTTAACAAACTTGGTAAAGAACCATAAGCTTATAGTAAATGCAAAATATCAAACCTCCGGCTGTTGTAGTTTCCGAGAAGAAGATCTTTTTTTTTAAAAATCCCCGGGGCGGGACAAATTTGACCCCAGGGTCACCATTTGAACAAACTTAGCAGAGGACCATAAGCTGATGCTACATGTAATACATGAGAGCTCTGTGCCTTGTGGTTTCAGAGAAGAAGATCTTTTAAAGTTTTTTGCTATATGTCTATATGAAAAACATGCAAAACCTCAATATACAAACTTTGGACCCCCGGGGCACGGCCATTTTAGACCCCGGGGACTTTATTTGAACAAACTTGATAGTCTTGGCATTGGCGATCATTTTAAAAGAAAAACTGTTGAAATCTGTCCAGTGGTTCTGGAGAAGAAGATTTTTTAAGGTTTCGACCATATATGGTAATGGCAGCCATCTTGGATGTAGTGCTGACGTAATTTTAACAAATCTAAAAAGCATTCATCTAAGGATCATCCATGTGAAGTTTGGTCAAAATTAGCCAAGCGGTTTCTGAGGAGAAGTCGTTTGAAGAAAAGTTAACGGACGGACGATGGACGACGGACGACGGAAGACGGACAACACACCATCCCATAAGCTCTGCTGGCCCTTGGCCAGTAGAGCTAAAAACAAATTAAAAACAAGAGGCCCAAGGACGCTCTACTGGCTAAAACAGCTCTTATAGATTTAGATAGATATAGCTAGATATAGCTCTCTTCTCCTATAGATTTAACAAAGGAAAATACAATATAGCATTTTTCAACAAATCAAGGGCCATAACTCTGTTATTATTAACCAAATCTAGCTGGTTTTCAAAATTGTCCAAGATTTCATTGATATACCGCGCTTTGCACAACTAGACATCATACTGAGGCTTCCTGCCAAATTTCGTAGAAATCCAACAAGCCGTTTAAGAGGAGTAGCGCCGACAAGAACTTTAAAATAAAAATGTCAAAGGGCCATAACTCCGTCAAAAATCAGCGAACTGGAACAAAAGCGTGACATGCACAACTAGACATCTTACCGATGCTTCCTGCCAAGTTTCGTCGAAATTCAACAAGGCATTTAGGATGAGTAGCGCCGACAAGAAATTTTAAAGTAATTGTCAAGTTATTAAAAAGATAATGAAAAAAAAAAAAAAAAAGAAAAAAAAAGTTCAAATCGATCAAAAAAACAACAAGAGGGCCATAATGGCCCTGAATCGCTCACCTGAGTTCAGTGCAGGTATTGTGCTAAGGCTAGCTAGGAATTGTAACCCAGTGGAACTCAACTAGGGCCTTATTGTTGGATGGAGGGGATATATCGCTAGACAATTTGTTTATTGAAGACACTTACCAAGCAATTACTGGTACCAGGGGCATAATAAGAACTAATTCTTGTTACAGGTCCACTAGATGGTACTACATACCAAATATGAAAGCTATAGGCCTTGTTTGTGACATATAGATTTTTGAAGTATTGCTTACATAACTGTATGTTAACATGTGACCACCAGGGTAAGGCTCCCGATGAACAGGGCAGAATTGTCACAGGTCCATCACATGCTGCAAAGCAATAAATGCTCTAGGGCTAGGCATTTTAGTTTTTGAAAAGATTGTTCAAGTTTACTCCATCCGGTACCGTGCTCTGGTGAGCTGAATAGGGGTCAAAATTGTGGCCTCTGGAGTGCCCACAAGCAAATTCCAATATTGACCTAGTGACCTAGTTTTTTGATCCCATGTGACCCATTTTGAAACTTGATCAAGATATAATTCAGATAAACAATCTGAGAAAGTTTCATCAAGATCTGGTCAAAAATATGGCGTCTAGAGTGTACACAAGGTTTTTCAAGTATTTGACCTAGTAACCTAGTTTTTGACCCCATGGGACCCATTTTCGACCTTGACCAAAATATAATTAAGACAACATTTCGACAAAGTTTCATCAAGATCGGTTCAGAAATATAGCCTCTAGAGTGTACACAAGGTTTTTCAAGTATTTGACCTAGTGACCTAGTTTTTACCCTGTGTGACCCATTTTCAAACTTTAGCAAGCTATAATTGAGACAAATATTCTGACAAAATTGCATCAAGATCGGGTCAAAAATATGGCCTCTAGAGTGTACACACGGTTTTTCCAAAGTTTGACCTAGTGACCTAGTTTTTAACACCATGTAACCCATTTTTGAACTTGACCAAGATATAATTAAGACAAACATTTTGACAAAGTTTCATCAAGATTGGGTCAGAAATACGGCTTCTAGAGTGTACACAAGGTTTTTCAAGTATTTGACCTAGTGACCTAGTTTTTGACCCCATGGGACCCATTTTCGAACTTGACCAAAATATAATTAAGACAATATTTCGACAAAGTTTCATCAAGATCGGGTCAGAAATATGGCCTCTAGAGTGTACACAATGTTTTTCAAGTATTTGACCTAGTGACCTAGTTTTTGACATAGTGTGACCCATTTTCAAACTTTAGCAAGCTATAATTGAGACAAATATTCCGACAAAATTGCATCAAGATCGGGTCAAAAATATGGCCTCTAGAGTGTACACACGGTTTTTCCAAAGTTTGACCTAGTGACCTAGTTTTTAACACCATGTGACCCATTTTTGAACTTGACCAAGATATAATTAAGTCAAACATTTTGACAAAGTTTCATCAAGATTGGGTCAGATATACGGCTTCTAGAGTGTACACAAGGTTTTTCAAGTATTTGACCTAGTGACCTAGTTTTTAACCCCATGTGACCCATTTTCAAACTTGACCAAGATATAATTAAGACAAACAATTTGACAAAGTTTCATCAAGATTGGGTAACAAATATGACCTCTAGAGTGTACACAAGTTTTTTAAAGTATTTGACCTAGTGACCTAGTTTTTGACCCCACATGACCCGTTTTTGAACTTGACCGAGATTTAATTGAGACAAACATTCTGACAAAGTTTCATGATGATTGCATCAGAAATGTGGCCTCTAGAGTGTACACAAGAAAAGTTAACGGACGACGGACGGACGACGGATGACGGACGACGGACAACGGACAACACACCTCTGCTGGCCCTTGGGGCGGGGACATATTTGACCCCAGGGTCACCATTTGAACAAACTTAGTAGAGGACCATAAGCTGATGCTACATGTAATACATCAGAGCTCTGTGCCATGTGGTTCCAGAGAAGAAGATTTTTTTCAGTTTTTCCCTATACAAGCCTATGTAAAACTGTGACCCCCGGGGTGGGGCCAAATGTGACCCCTGGGTCACCATTTGAACAAACTTGGTAGAGGACCACAAGCTTATAGCAAATGCAAAATATTAAACCTCTGGCTTTTGCAGTTTCAGAGAAGAAGATTTTTTAAGTTTTTCCCTATACATCCTATACATGTCTATGTAAAACATGTGACCCTTGGGGCGGGGCCAAATGTGACCCGAGGGTCACCATTTTAACAAACTTGGTAAAGGACCATAAGCTTATAGTAAATGCAAAATATCAAACCTCTGGCTGTTGTAGATTCCGAGAAGAAGATTTTTTAAAAAAAAATCCTATATAAGTCTATGTAAAACTGTGACCCCCGGGGCGGGGACAAATTTGACCCCAGGGTCACCATTTGAACAAACTAAGTAGAGGACCATAAGCTGATGCTACATGTAATACATGAGAGCTCTGTGCCTTGTGGTTTCAGAGAAGAAGATTTTTTAAAGTTTTTTCCTATATGTCTATATGAAAAACATGCAAAACCTCAATATACAAACTTTGGACCCCCGGGGCACGGCCATTTTTGACCCCGGGGACTTTATTTGAACAAACTTGATAGTCTAGGCATTGGCGATCATTTTAAAAGAAAAACTGTTGAAATCTGTCCAGTGGTTCTGGAGAAGATTTTTTAAGGTTTCGACCATATATGGTAATGGCAGCCATCTTGGATGTAGTGCTGACGTAATTTTAACAAATCTAAAAAGCATTCATCTAAGGATCATCCATGTGAAGTTTGGTCAAAATTAGCCAAGCGGTTTCTGAGGAGAAGTCGTTTGAAGAAAAGTTAACGGACGACAGACAGACAGACGGACGACGGACAACACACCATCCCATAAGCTCTGCTGGCCCTTGGCCAGTAGAGCTAAAAAAAAATAAAAAAAACTCTTTTTCATTTTTATGGCATTTATTAGATTGGGGTGGTTGGGAACGTTTATACAGGGGTATATGGTATTTACAGACATTAACAAGTACACCTGAAATTATGAATCTAGTAATACTTTCACGTTGAACCTGATTTGTTTAAATACAACCCTTAACCCACTATTAGTTAAACTTTTCCAATATCTTTTAATCAATAACTATACAAGGATCTTGAAAATACAAAATATTTGAATGTCAAATCAATAGGAAAGCTAATAATTTATTCAAGTTTTATAGGACAAGGAAGAGCTTATGTTCAGTGTTACTGTACACAGGTGTAACATGAATCTCTGAATTGACAAAGCAAGTACTCTATGAAATATAATTATTTGTTAGTTATATACCACAATGATGAGATATGGATATACAAGTTTAAACAAGTTGATTCAAAAAAGAAATGTAAATCTTTAAAATTACGTTTCTACACAAAATGGCGACACAACATTCATCTGTTGATGGTGATCATCTAGCTGTAGTTGCTATAGATTTTGGAACAACTTATACTGGATTTGCATTTTCTTATCGACATGACTACCAAAAGATTTATACATCAACCGACGGTGGAAAGTTTACAAAGGACAGATTTCCAACAACAGTTCTTCTGAACCCTGATAAAACGTTTAACTCTCTTGGTTTTAAAGCTGAAAACAAATATTCCAGTCTAGCAGATAACGATGCGCATAAAAACTGGTTCTACTTTAGGAGATTCAAGATGGCTCTTTACATGACTGAGAAATTATCACGTGGCGTAACAATTAAGGACAGTGAGGGCAGACCAATGTCTGCAATGGCGCTATTTAAGATGGTCATACATAACTTAAAGGACTGTGCCAGAGCCACAATTGGGGATTCAAAACCCAATATACAGGATACTCTCATAAAATGGATCATAACTGTACCGGCCATTTGGTCAGACAATGCAAAGCAATTTATGAGAGAGGCAGCAGTTCAGGCTGGTATTTTTGAGAACCAGCTCCATTTGGTTCTGGAACCAGAGGCTGCTTCCCTGTTCTGCAAAGAGGAACCAGTCATGACAGTCAACAAGCCAGATCAGAAAAGTGAGTTTGTCCCATTCTCTAAAGGGCACAAATATATACTTGCTGATTTAGGTGGGGGAACAGCGGACATTTGCGCTCATCAAATTGTGCAAGATGGAAACCTTCGAGAACTCTACCGTGCAACAGGAGGTGCTCTAGGTGGAACATGTGTCGACATGGCATTCCAACAGTTCTTTATCAAACTGATTGGTGCAGAAGCATGGATGGCATTTAAGGAAGAATACATGGACGAATTCTTGATCCTCATGCAAACCTTCGAGACCAGAAAAACAACATTTTCCGCTACAACAGAAGAAGAAATGGTATTCAGCATTCCTGCTGGACTAACAACCATAATTCAAGAAAAGTTGTGCCAACGACTTCAAGAGATAATACCTGAAACAAACTTCTCTGACCAAATCTCAGTAAACAAAAGAAACAAACTTAAGATCAGTGTGAAAGTGATGGAAGACTTCTTCAAGCCTACAGTTCAGGGTATAATCAATATCCTGAAGAAAATACTTGCTGAGACAGAGCCTGATAACATTCAAACGCTTCTTTTGGTCGGAGGGTTTTCTCAGTCTCCTTATCTAAGGGAGATAATCAAGGCAGAAATGACTGGGAGACAAGTTATCTTCCCATCAGATGGCAGTTTGGCAGTACTGAAAGGGGCAGTGTTGATGGGATACAGACCAAGGACTATCACTGAGAGGAGAGCAAGATTTAGTTATGGGTTACTTGGAAATGCACCCTTCCAAGAAGGAGTTCATCCAGAGAAGCTGAAGTATACTCATGATGGAAAATACCGGTGTGGGTGGATATTTCTTAAGGTTATAGAACAGGGACAAGTGCTAACTTATGGACAGGTGGTTAAGTTTTCACTATATTCCTCTCATAAAACAAAGAAAAGTAAGAATATAACATGTAATACTAGACTTTATAAATCCACACAACCTGACCCCACCTACTGTGTAGAAGAGGAAGGATGCTCACTAGTAGGGAGAATTACGCAGAAGCCACCAAAGGAAGGATGGCCTGATAAAGTTGAGGCAGATTTACAACTTATTGTTGGTGAGGCAGAGTTTACTGTGAAGGTGTTCAATAAGACAACAGGAGAGCAGGTCGAGGCCAAAATGAATTTCTTGTAAGCATGAATGATCTAAGCCTACACATTACAACCCTTAGAATGACAAAGCTACAGTGTTGAGGAGCATAACTTTTAACTCAAACATACAGTTAATAAAACGTAAGAATAAAACTACCATTTCTTCAATGCCATTTAGTAGAACATATTAGTGCTCCAAAGTGACAATGATCAACAATCTCAGAAGGAACTGATATAACTGTACGTGCTTAACATGACGTCTTATAATTTTTATCACTAACCCAAGATTTCACATGCTTTGTGCCTCCACATACCTTGGAATAGAATTACTTCTTTAGAATGACTTCTGTATTTTACTGTATAATTTTAAAATACAGTCAAACCTGAATTAATGTGAGTATTGTGACTGGATGCAATATAGAAGAATTAAGTGTGTCATCCAACAAATAACATAACCTTGTATGGCTCTACTGGGTAAAGAGGCCATGACAGTTTGTTTGTTTGTTTGTTTTATGGTGTTTTACGTCATTTTCAACACAAGGTTATATATGACGGTCGACTGTTTTTGTGATGGAGGCAGACCACCCACCTTTCCTGGGTAGAACCAGTACTGTACACCTCCCGCCATCCGTAAGAATCGACACTTCCTCACTTACAAGTCGAGCTCCCAGTGGGATTCGAACCCGCAGCGGTGAGAGGCGAAGGATTACAACGCAACGTCGTTAACCATTCGGCCACGGAGACGCTTTGACAGATTGAGCAATTTAATGTTAAATGTAATATAGGTTTTGGGATTCTATCACACAACCCCAGGTTTTCAATCTGAAATGTATCAATTTTAAAACATAAAACAAAATCTTAAAGTTTTCATCACTTCCTGTTTGTTAAAAAGATATTACAATATACAAATGCTCGTGTTGAAGCAATAGTCGAGCGGAAACATTTAATAGGTCTAAGACTTTATGCAGATGACTGTTGGTTGTACCAACAACTGTCCTTATACCAATAATGTTTATAGTAGATACAACTGTCCATAGGTCTAAGACTGTGTACAGATGACTGTTGGTTGTACCAACAACTGTCCTAATACCAATAATGTTTATAGTAGATACAACTGTCCATAGGTCTAAGACTGTGTACATATGACTGTTGGTTGTACCAACAACTGTCCTAATACCAATACTGTTTATAGTAGATACAACTGTCCTTAAAGGGACACATGGCAATCTTGATTTTTAAAAACTCACGGTGTCCCATTAGTTTTTCTACATAACTTGCATTTGTTCAATCATTAATATTAATTATTAGAATAATATAAATCAACTTGTTTTTGCAGGTTATTAATTGCTGATTATATTGCACCAATAATATATTTAAACTTGTGGTAAATTAAGACGAAGCAATGAACTCTCAACATTTTATTTAATTAATATATGCATTTAGAAGGTTTAAAGTCAAAATGATACTGGCTAAGTAGATTGAGATGTTGATTTCAATGCTTGATAAACACTTCAAGATTGCTGTGTTTCTCTTTTAAAACTCAAAACTATATGATAAAAAAAGCAAATTTTCAAAGCATTCATCAATCATAATTCTATCTTCGCAGTTCAAATTTTTTAAACGATCACTTATTATTATTTGTCTAACTCTTGCATTTTGAATTATATATTAATGATTGCGAAGTATTTTATTTCAAAAGTAAATATACAAAGACAATACACAGTGTAGCAAACATTTTTGACCTATACTCCACAAAATAATTTTAAGGACCATTTTTAGATTTTGCTACATTAAGTTATTGTACAACTGTGAAGATTGAAAAGTAAAATATTTGTATAACAAAAAAAAAGAATTATTTGCTACAATACAGTTATAAGAAAGTAACAGTTTCAATGTGACAATTGTAATTCAAATCACAACATTATTCATATACACTGTACTAGTATAGGTTATAATACCTTTACTAGAATTTGAAGGAAATAAGCGACCGTAGAACTTATTTCATTAACATTCTTACAAGTAATCTTGAAAGGATTTATAGTTCAACACATAATTTGAAAATATTGGGCATTTGATTGATTGAATTGAATTGAATGTTGTTTAACGGCTCATCAACACAGTATAGGTTATTTAGAGCCGCCCCAGAGAGAGGGGAAGGATACATAGGAATCCGAGAACCGTGCCCTACTCTTATTATCGAATAGATTCCTATGGTTCTTTAACGTGCTCGGAGGATAGACCGATACACGGGACCGCCCGGTTTACGTCCCCATCCGACGGACGAGGCTAAGGTAAAGTGTCTTGCCCAAGAACACACCGACGAAACTCAGTGGCACCACGGAGGATTGAACCCGGGGCCTCCGGTTACAAATCCGCCGCGCTACCGACTGCGCCACGCCAGCCCTCTCATTTGATTGATTGAAAAAAAGGCAAGTTAACTGCCAACTTTCATTTTCATAGATATTGAATCATTTAAATCAATAATTATGAAAATCTCTCAACATGCAACGCTCAATGGTTGTAAACTATAGTTGAACTATAAAGCTATTTATGTAGCTGTTGTTTTGTGAAGACAGCCGTAACCTAGATGAAAATGTATAGAATAATTCGTCATTTTCATGTTTTGTACTTCGGGTCAATACGTGTCGAACTATCATGCGCTTATAACATGTGTTTAATTGGTGGTCTGATGATTTAAAACTGGAACTGTGTCCAGGGCTCATATGCCGCCACTGGTAACACTGTCTGAAACACAATTGTCTGTCACTGGTTAAATATGCCAGTGGCACCTTAAAAAGTTCATGCCATGCCAGTGGCACCTTTAAAAGTTCGCAACAAAAACAAGATGGCCATAATTTCCCAGAATCATTAACCTGATGATGTCCGCAAAGATGAAAAAATTCTCAAACAATAATTTCATGACAGAATTAGATCACGCAGTCAATCACACCAAATTCCCGAGCCTGCCTTAAAGTGTTCAGGCCCCGTAAGAGTATATATGGTTATAAAGTGGGGATCTCAACCGTTTCCATGTTACCCATGGGCTATTTCCCCAGGAATTATAATTATGTACTCCCCTCGAATTACACGTACGACTGCTAGCAATATAAACCCCACTTACATGTACATTATTATTTTTTATGATTTAGCAACAATCAACCAGCCGATTCGTCGAGTGTTCTGACCAAACATGTTCATGAACAATTATTAGACCTAAGGTAACATGCGGCTTAATTTATCGCATATGAAACTGAAGCATATTATGAAGTTTTTTCTTCATATTTGCTTTGACGCCAATCACGCTTAATTTCTAGATCGCCTCCGTTCTCTTTAAGTAGTCATATCGCTCCTATACATTTAAACTTCTTCAATATTTACACACTTGAACATATAAAATATAAGCAATTAAGTCCAATACCAAAGATAATTGTTTGTTCAAGTTTTATTGGGCAGCGATCAGACCAGGAAGAGATTATGTTCAATGTTACCACACACAGGTATAAACAAGTTCATAACTATAAATATCTGAACTGACTTTGAAGATATGGAGAATATTATTTGTGTGCATTTTACTATCAAGTTTATTCGGCGAGGCTTAAAAAAACAAGAGGCCCAAGAGGGCCTGTGGACGCTCTACTGGCTAATATGGCTCTTATGACATCAATGAAGCGAGTGACTATCGTCTTAAAGAGGCAAAATATAGCATTTTTAACTAAATCAAGAGCCATAACTCCGTCATTACTGGTCCGATCTGGCTAGAAAAAAATCAAAAAATTCACAAATAATAATAAAATCAAAAAAGAAAAAAAAAGAAGAAAAAAATAAAAAAAAAAAATAAAAAAAATAAAAAAAAAATATATAAAAAAATAATAAAATAAAACAATAAAATAAAAAATAAAGACATTTAAAACAAGCATTTATGTACAACTGTGACCCCCGGGGCGGGGCCAGATGTGACCCCAGGGTCACCATTTGAACAAAATTGGTAAAGGACCATAAGCTTATAGCAACAGCAAAATATTAAACCTCTGGCTCTTGCAGTTTAAGAGAAAATTTTTGTTTAAGTTTTTCCCTATACATGTCTATGTAAAACATGTGACCCTTGGGGCGGGGCCAAATGTGACCCCAGGGTTACCATTTGAACAAACTTGGTAAAGGACCATAAGCTTATAATAAATGTGAAGTATTAAACCTCTGGCTCTTGCAGTTTAAGAGAAGACAATTTTTTAAGTTTTTCCCTATACATGTCTATGTAAAACATGTGACCCTTGGGGCGGGGCCAAATGTGACCCCAGGGTCACCATTTCAACAAACTTGGTAAAGGACCATAAGCTTATAATAAATGTAAAATATCAAAGCTCTGGCTCTTGTAGTTTCCGAGAAGAAGATTTAAAAAATAAAATCCTATGTAAGTCCATGTAAAACTGTGACCCTCGGGGCGGGGACAAATTTGACCCCAGGGTCACCATTTGAACAAACTTAGTAGAGGACCATAAGTTGATGCTACATGTAATACATGAGAGCTCTGTGCCATGTGGTTCCAGAGAAGAAGATTTTTTCAGTTATTCCCTATACAAGCCTATGTAAAACTGTGAACCCCTGGGTGCGGCCAAATGTGACCCCTGGGTCACCATTTGAACAAACTTGGTAGAGGACCACAAGCTTATAGCAAATGCAAAATATTAAACCTCTGGCTCTTGCAGTTTCAGAGAAGATTTTTTAAGTTTTTCTCTATTCATGTCTATGTAAAACATGTGACCCTTGGGGCGGGGCCAAATGTGACCCGAGGGTCACCATTTGAACAAACTTGGTAAAGGACCATAAGCTTATAGTAAATGCAAAATATCAAACCTCTGGCTGTTGTAGTTCCCGAGAAGAAGATTTTTAAAAAAAAAATCCTATAAAAGTCTATGTAAAACTGTGACCCCCGGGGCGGGGACAAATTTGACCCCAGGGTCACCATTTGAACAAACTTAGTAGAGGACCATAAGCTGATGCTACATGTAATACATGACAGCTCTGTGCCTTGTGCTTTCAGAGAAGAAGATTTTTCAAAGTTTTTTTCCTATATGAAAAACATGCAAAACCTCAATATACAAACTTTGGACCCCCGGGGCACGGCCATTTTTGACCCCGGGGACTTTATTTGAACAAACTTGATAGTCTAGGCGTTGGCGATCATTTTAAAAGAAAAACTGTTGAAATCTGTCCAGCGGTTCTGGAGAAGAAGATTTTTTAAGGTTTCGACCATATATGGTAATGGCAGCCATCTTGGATGTAGCGCTGACCTAATTTTAACAAATCTAAAAGGCATTCATCTATGGATCATTCATGTGAAGTTTGGTCAAAATTAGCCAAGCGGTTTCTGAGGAGAAGTCGTTTGAAGAAAAGTTAACGGACGACGGACGACGGAAGACGGACAACACACCATCCCATAAGCTCTGCTGGCCCTTGGCCAGTAGAGCTAACTAGACACAGAACTGAATGCATGATAAACTCGATGCAGAATTGAACGTATGATAAACTGGACACAGAACTGAATGTAGAATAAACTGCCCATATAACTGAATGTAGGATAAACTGAACACAGAACTGAATGTAGAATAAAGTGGACACAGAACTGAATGCAGAATAAACTGGACACAGAACTGAATATAGGATAAAGTGGACACAGAACTGAATGCAGAATAAACTGGACACAGAACTGAATATAGGATAAACTGGACACAGAATTGAATGTAGAATAAACTGGACCCAGAACTGAATGTATAATAAAGGGGACACAGAACTAAATGCATGATAAACTAAATGCAGAACTGAATATATGATAAACTGAACTCGGAACTGAATGTATGATAAACAGGACACAGAATTGAATGTAAGTTAAAATGGACACCGACTGAATGTAAGATAAACTGGACACAGAACTGAATATAAGCTAAACTGGACACAGAACTGAATATATGATAAACTGGAAACTCAACTGAATGTAGGATAAACTGGACACAGAATTGAATGTAAGATAAAATGGACACCGACTGAATGTAAGATAAACTGGATACAGAACTGAATGTATAATTCACTGGACACATGACTGAATGTAGATACTGGACACAAAACTGAATGCATGATAAACTGGACACAGAACTGAATGTAGAATGAACTGGACACATAACTGAATGTATGATAAAGTGAACACAGAACTGAATGTATGCTAAAGTGAACAAAGAACTGAATGTATGCTAAAGTGAACACAGAACTGAATGTATGCTAAACTGGACACATAACTGAATGTATGATAAAACTGTACATAGAACTGAATGTATGATAAACTGGACAAGGAGCTGAATGTAAGATAAACTGGACACAGAACTGAATGTATGATAAAACTGTACACAAAACTGAATGTATGATAAACTGGACACAGAACTGAATGTATGATAAACTGGACACAGAACTGAATGTATGATAAACTGGACACAGAACTGAATGTATAATTCACTGGACAGGTGACTGAATGTAGATATTGGACACAAAACTGAATGCATGATACACTGGACACAGAACTGAATGTAGAATAAACTGGACACATAACTGAATGTATGATAAAGTGAACACGGAACTGAATGTATGCTAAAGTGAACATGGAACTGAATGTATGCTAAAGTAAACACAGAACTGAATGTATGCTAAACTGGATACAGAACTGAATGTAGAATAAACTGGACACAGAACTGAATGTAGAATAAACTGGACATAGAACTGAATGTATGATAAAATGAACACAGAAGTCAATGTATGCTAAAGTGGACACAGAACTGAAAGCATGATAAACTAGATGCAGAACTGAATGTATGATAAACTGGACTCAGAACTGGATGTATGATAAACTGGACATGGAACTGAATGGATGATAAACTGGACACAGAACTAAATGTATGATAAACTGGACAAAGAACTGAATTGAATTGAATGTTGTTTAAAGGATCATCAACACAGTACAGGTTATTTAGAGCCGCCCCAGAGAGAGGGGAAGGATACATAGGAATCCGGGAACCTGCCCTACTCTTATTATCGAATAGATTCCTATGGTTCTTTAACGTGCTCGGAGGATAGACCGATACACGGGACCGCCCGGTTTTCGTCCCCATCCGACGGACGAGGCTAAGGTAAAGTGTCTTGCCCAAGAACACACCGACGGAACTCAGTGGCACCACGGAGGATTGAACCCGGGGCCTCCGGTTACAAATCCGCCATGCTACCGACTGCGCCACGCCAGCCCCCTCAACTGGACAAAGAACTGAATGTAAGATAAACTGGACACTCAACTGAATGTATGATAAACTGGACACTCAACTGAATGTAAGATAAACTGGACACTCAACTGAATGTATGATACACTGGACACATGACTAAATGTTATGATAAACTGGACACTCCACTGAATGTAGGATAAACTGGACACAGAACTGAATGTAAGATAAACTGGACACAGAACTGAATGTAGGATAAACTGGATGCAGAACTGAATGTATGATAAACTTGACATAGAACTGAATGTAAGATAAACTGGACACAGAACTGAATGTAAGATAAATTGGGCACTCAATCGAATGTATGATACACTGAACACAGAACTGAATGTAGGATAAACTGGACATGGAAATGAATGTATGATAAACTTGACACAGAACTGAATGTAAGATAAACTGGACACAGAACTGAATGTAAGATAATCTGGACACTCAATTGAATGTATGATAAACTGAACACAGAACTGAATGTATGATAAACTGGACACATAACTAAATGTATGATAAACTGGACACAGAACTGAATGTATGATAAACTGGACACAGAACTGAATGTATGATAAACTAGACACAGAACTCAATGTATGATAAACTGGACCCAGAACTAAATGTAGAATAAACTGGACCCAGAACTGAATGTATGCTAAAGTGGACACATAACTGAATGCATGATAAACTAGATGCAGAACTGAATGTATAATAAACTGGACAACACCTAGAATGCAAGCAAAACTACATAAATCATACTGTGAACATTAAGCAGCATATATGTGAGTAATACTGAAAAACTAGTTGTATGTGTCTAAATTCAAGAGTGAGCTGAAAACATGCAATTTGTAATTGAAGAAGAACAATTACCTGGCACCATTTTTGCAAATCGTATTGTAATGTATGTATTATGATGAAAATTAGTCATCATGTAGCTCCAAGTTGACTCTCGAGTGGAGAAAATGGACATATCCACGTTAGAGGTAATTTGATTTCCTGCCTAGTGAAAAAAAGAAGAAGAACAACAGTAATAACACAATGTATATATTCAATCAAACATACTTCAGTCATTACACTTAAACCTGTCATTAGAAATAACTGAAGACCTTCATGCCATTGAGGTCTCTACATAATATTGGGTGTATGTATCTATTTCCTCTTTAAAGATAATCTTTTTGCTAGTTGTTGTCTTTTAAAACATGTTTTTGCTAATTATAATCCTTTAGAACAGGTTTGCCAATTATGGTCATTTAGAATATTTGTTGGACCAATTATGATAATCTGAAACTCAATTTTGAAATTGTGTTCTTCAGAACAAACTTTGGCCAATTATAGTTTTTCCCCAAATATCTTCTTCTAAAAAAGGTAAATTTCGTCATCTACAAACTACACAGTCTTAATAATAGATTTCGCCAAATATGGTCTTTTGCAAATAACAGCCTTCTAAAACAGTTTTAGTTTGCCAATTATGGTACTGTACAACAGTTTTTTTGCCAGTTATGGACTTCTTAATCATGTTAAGTATGGTTTCCTACAATGGTCTTGGCCACAGGGTTCATACTCTTTTCATCAAACAAAATTCCATGACTTTTCCATGATAAATTTCAGTTTTCCATGACATATTTTTATGTTGGCAACATGTTTAGTACTCTTCTTATGAGACTTCAAAGCAGCTTCCCCCATGTTTGATAAATCGAACAACTTGTCACATACTATGCACAGAGCTTCAGTTTTGTCAGATTTAAAAGGCCTTAGCCATGCGCTATACTGTTCCTCTTTGTCCCATTTCACGTTATATATGCACTGACGCATAGAATTACTCAATGTTTTTCGTCTTTTTCAATTTTTTCATGCATTAAGGTCACGCCGACAGCGATAAAATCCGAAAATGCCAAATGTAAAGGTGCGACCTCTGACAATTTATCCGGTATCTGTTTTGTACTCATTAGTTTCGTACTGATTTTAAGCGTACATTTTCACCGTAATGTTTTGGCGTAAATTATGTTTCTTGTGTATTTTCATTTCGCCGTAATGTTTTGGTGTAAATTATGTTTCTTGTGTGTTTTCTCACGCTTATAGTTGTTTTCAAGGAGAAATTTTGAAATTCCAGACATTTTATTTGAAATTCCAGGATTTTTCCACGACATCTTCAAAAATCGTTTTGCATGACTTTTCCAGACAAAACTTATTTACCACGACTTTTCCAGGTGCGTACGAACCCTGGGCCAATATAATTTTTTCGGGAATAGGTTTTTGACATTTATGGTCTTTTAAAGTAAGTGTTATGAATAAAAGCATTTATTTTATGCTTAGCAGTGAAATAGTGGATTTTAGCAATGAAATAAAAGCGGTATTTTATACATGCGAAATATCGACTTTTTTTTTTTCAAAATCAAAAACATTTTTTTTTATTTGTTTAGAAAAAAATGCTTAATATATATCATTCGACTGTAAATGGTGTAAAAAAATGACCTATAGTTTTTAAAACAGGTCAAGTATTTCAGAATTGTTACCAAATGTCAGTTGGTCATTTTTAAAAAAAAAAAAAATATTTTTAGAAAGTTGCTATAAAAGTTACATCATTGGATTGGAAATAATTTAACTAAGAAAATGAGTTGTAGATTATTGAAATCAGTTATTTGTTAAGTAGTTTAGAAGTTATGTGGAATTAAAAACATCAATTTTATCATACTAAGCCAATGACGTTGTCAAAGTTTAAACAAAAATTCTGCATGCTGCAGTACACTTTGATTCTAAAGCATAAAAAAAAAGAAAATGTGTTGTTTTGTTGTGAACAACAGATTTTATTTCTTCTCAAAGTGATCAAACTTTAATATTTTCTCGTTAAAATATAGTTTTCACACTTCTCGATGAAATAAAATCTGTTAATCACTCCAAAACAACAAATATCCTCTATTTCTTAAACACAGGTATTACCAATCATGTTCTTGTACAACAGGTTTGAGTGCAATGATATTACAGCATGCAAACATTACCTATCTGGTAAACTTAGGTCAGTTGTTTATGTTGGTAAGTTATTGTTTATTTCCTGGAAGCTGATAGGAACAGAAAGTTACCATTTTTTTCAAGATCTGGCAAACATCAGAATAGACATTGGTAATACTTATAAAGATTTAAGAGAATAAAATAAATAACTATACGCGGTTGTTCATATGTCTCTCGCCATAATTTATGAACCAACCTGGCTGAAAGTTGCGCTCTGAAAGTCGTCTCGATATGGTGAGCATTTGTGCCAAGTTATTTAAAAATCCCTCATGCGGTTCAAGAGATATGGAGAGGACACGAAATATAGTGCATATTAGTGCTGGGTATCGCACCCAAAAAACGTATCGTGATATATTGCGATACAAGAGACTGTATCGCGTTACATATCATAATATATTGTCTTGTACAATTGCATTGATAATTTCAATAGACTTTTCCGATTTCCTGGTGTTCTTCGATGCAGATGACATAACATGATGTAATGTTGGTTGTGCTTGTGAATAAGAAACATTATGCATGGCAGTTCCAATGTTGACAAATGTCTACTTTGTGTTTTGAATTTGTATTCAGCGTCGAGTAATGTCTTCGCAAGTGAGTTACCTAATGTGGTGTGCTGCCGGAGCAATTACAAAATACAACATTACCTACATATCTTATTGTAGCGCCCATTTTAAGCCCAAAGTGATCCGAAACACACGATTTTGCTCTCTATTTTTTTAACATTTCTCAATCACTTGAATCAGCCATTCTCGTCTGAATGCATGGTACCCAGCACTATGTATGTGCACATTATGATAAGCGAACACCAGATATTATTGGAAGTGTGTCTATTTTTAACTATGATGGTGCCCACTTCCCAATGTGTATTTATGGATGTATTACAAATACGGGAACCATACAAAGTTAAAAATAGTTCTTAGTTGCAGATTATGATTTACTTTCATAATAAAAACACATGTGAAGAGAAAACCACATGAACCGCTATGCTAAAAAACCTTCACGGTATGTATTATTTTGAGGTCCGTATCACAATACACCTATAAACCGATAATACCGCGCAGCACTAGCACGACCTTCGACCTCGAAGTGTGACCTTGACCGGACGTAGGCTGGAAGTTGCGTTCTGCATGTCGTCTCGATATGGTGAACATTTGAGCCAAATTAATTCAAAATCCCTCAAATGGTTCAAGAGATATGGAGAGGACACATAATATAATAGAGCATATGACATTCGACCTCTAATTGTGACCTTGACCTTGAATGGACGTGGGGTGTGGGGGTTGGGGGGGGTGATCTTGACCTTGAATGGCTTTGGGGAGGTGGTGGGGGGGTGGTTGGAGACATAACTATTTGAAAGCCTGACACGGAAACTTTGAACACCATTCATCATCTATCCCACATCTGTCCCAATCAAAATACAGGAAGATGTACTCAAACTAGACCGTTGAAGCCTAAATGTGACCGTAATGTAATAAGGAAATCCAAATATGCCAACTGGTTTAGGAGATAAGACGAATACACAAAATACTTTTGAAGTCTAAGTGTGACCTTGGCAACTGGAACTTGGGAGTTGAGCGATACATTTCATCATATTGTGATAAGCATTATCCAAATCTACCCAATGGTTTAAGAGATACGGTGAAGCACAAAGTTACCCAACTTTGACAATTTGAAGTTTCAAGTGTGACCTTGACTTTGGCAACCGAAACTTGGGAGTTCGTGACACATCGCCATGAAAATGTAAATCTGCCCATTGGTTTACGAGATAATAGAAGACAATCAACTGTTATCTATGCAGTCTAAGTGTGACCATGATGACAGGAACATATTATATATAGAGGATCTTAAACGAGTTCCCATTTCATATAAGATTTATGAAACGAGTGGGACCATTAATTTTGTGTCTAAAGACCATCAAGTTTATATCTAAAGACAAATAGTACATGGAACCATCCATTTCAGGTTTGAAGACAGGGCAGAGCAGGGGGCCATCATGTCTATGTTTAAAGAGCCGTGCATGGGGCCATCAAGTCCATGTCTAAAGACAAAACCATGCATGGGGCCATCAATTCCATGTATAAAGACAGGGCAGTGCATGGGGCCACCAAGTCAATGTGTAAAGACAGAGCAGAGCATGGGGCCATCAAGTCCATGTCTAAAGACAAAACCATGCATGGGGCCATCAATCCCATGTCTAAAGACAGAGCAGTGCATGGAACCAACAAGGTCATGTCTAAAGACAAAGCAGTGCATGGAACCATCAAGTCCATGTGTAAAGACAGGGCAGTGCATGGAACCATCAAGGTCATGTCTAAAGACAAAGCAGTGCATGGAACCATCAATTTAATGTCTAAAGACAGGGCAATGCATGGAATCATCAATTTCATGTCTAAGACAGGGCAATGCAAATAACCATCAATTTTGTGTCTAAAGACAGAGCAGTGCAATTGGCCATCAAGGTCACATCTAAAGACAGAGCAGTGCATGGGGCCACCAAGTCCATGTGTAAAGACAGGGCAGTGCATGGAACCACCAAGGTCATGTCTAAAGACAAAGCAGTGCATGGAACCATCAATTTAATGTCTAAAGACAGGGCAATGCATGGAATCATCAATTTCATGTCTAAGACAGGGCAATGCAAAGAACCATCAATTTCGTGTCTAAAAGACAGAACAGTGCAATTGGCCATCAAGGTCACGTCTAAAGACAGAGCAATGCATGGGGCCACCAAGTCCATGTTTAAAGACAGGGCAGTGCATGGAACCATCAAGGTCATGTCTAAAGACAAAGCAGTGCATGGAACCATCAATTTAATGTCTAAAGACAGGGCAGTGCATGGAATTATCAATTTTGTGTCTAAAGACAGAGCAGTGCAATTGGCCATCAAGGTCACGTCTAAAGACAGAGCAGTGCATGGAACCATCCATTTCACGTCTAAAGGCAAAGCTGTACATTGAATCATCAAGTTCGTCTAAAAAAAAGCAGAGCAGTGCATGGGACCATTAATTTCTTGTCTAAAGACAGGACAGTGCATAGGACCATCAAGTTTATGTCTAAAGACAAACAGTGCATGAAATCATCCATTTCAGGTCTAAAGACAGGACAGTGCATGGGGCCATCAAGTCCATGTCTAAAGACAGGGCAGTGCATGGGGCCATCAATTCCATATCAAAAGACAGGGCGGTGCATGGAGCCATCAAGTCCATGTCTAAAGACAAGGCAGTGCATGGGACCATCAAGGTCATGTCTAAAGACAGAGTAGTGCATAGAACCATCAATTTCATGTCTAAAGACAGAGCAGTGCAATTGGCCAGTGCATAAAACCACCAAGGTCAAGTCTACAGCCAGAGCAGTGCAAGGAACCATCAAGGTAAAGTCTAAAGACAGAGCATGAAACCACCAAGGTCAAGTCTACATCCAAAGCAGTGCAAGGAACCATCAAGTGTATGTCTAAAGACTGAGCTGTGGGTTTAAAAAACTTTCTTAAGTCACAACGGCTGAAACTGGCAACTGCCCTGTTGCAAGGCAAGCATTGTAAACAGATGGTCAGAAGATTGCCATCTTCTTTTGAACATTTTTGTTTCAAAATATGTACAACATGTACTTCATGATAGGACTGGAACAAAGAAAACAATATTCTTATTGAGTCATCTTTAATATATACTATTGTCTGACTTACCCTGGGGTCCATGTATTTACTTTTGAACAGGGCTTTAATTTCATCCACATTCATGGAAGCTGTAGGGTTCAAATCTGTATCAAAAACCTGCTAACAAGGAATCACTCGGTATCAACAAACAGCACATGTATAATTTTACCAAGTTTAATTAAGCTAGAACTGTCGCCGGAGGCGGACAAATACCCACCCGCTGGCAACTTGTTGTGGGGTGGGTAAACATACAAGACTTTGTTCCTATAAGATATATAGACATAATATATTATAGGGAAAAAAGCCAGGACAAGAATTTTCTATTTGACTACCAAGTATGAAATGCATTAAAAATACAAATGGCCATAACTGAGTGAAAAATTAAAAATACAAATGGTCATAACTGAATGAAAAATTATCAAACCGGAACGTCACGACAATATGCGCATCTCCACTTGATATTGATGCTTAACTGAGTGAAAAACTATCGAACCGGAACGTCACGAAAATATGCGCATCTCCACTTGATATTGATGCTTTGTAGCAAGTTTCACAAAATTATAACATGGAATTTTAGAGAAATAGCCCGAACAAGAATTTTCTATTTGACTACCAAGTATGAAATGCATTAAAAATACAAATGGCCATAACTGAGTGAAAAATTAAAAATACAAATGGCCATAACTAAGTGAAAAATTATCGAACCGGAACGTCACGACAATATGCGCATCTCCACTTGATATTGATGCTTAACTGAGTGGAAAATTATCGAACCGGAACATCACGAAAATATGCGCATCTCCACTTGATATTGATGCTTTGTAGCAAGTTTCACAAAATTATAACATGGGGTTTTAGAGAAATAGCCCGAACAAGAATTTTCTATTTGATACCAAGTATGAAATGCATTAAAAATACAAATGACCATAACTGAGTGAAAAATTAAAAATACAAATGGCTATAACTGAGTGAAAAATTATCGAACCGGAACGTCACGACAATATGCGCATCTCCACTTGATATTGATGCTTAACTGAGTGGAAAATTATCGAACCGGAACGTCACGAAAATATGCGCATCTCCACTTGATATTGATGCTTTGTAGCAAGTTTCACAAAATTATAACATGGAATTTTAGAGAAATAGCCCGAACAAGAATTTTCTATTTGACTACCAAGTATGAAATGCATTAAAAATACAAATGGCCATAACTGAGTGAAAAATTAAAAATACAAATGGCCATAACTAAGTGAAAAATTATCGAACCGGAACGTCACGACAATATGCGCATCTCCACTTGATATTGATGCTTAACTGAGTGGAAAATTATCGAACCGGAACGTCACGAAAATATGCGCATCTCCACTTGATATTGATGCTTTGTAGCAAGTTTCACAAAATTATAACATGGAATTTTAGAGAAAAAGCCCGAACAAGAATTTTCTAATTGACTACCAAGTATGAAATGCATTAAAAATACAAATGGCAATAACTGAGTGAAAAATTAAAAATACAAATGGCCATAACTGAGTGAAAAATTATCGAACCGGAACGTCACGACAATATGCGCATCTCCACTTGATATTGATGCTTAACTGAGTGGAAAATTATCGTACCGGAACGTCACGAAAATATGCGCATCTCCACTTGATATTGATGCTTTGTAGCAAGTTTCACAAAATTATAACATGGGGTTTTAGAGAAATAGCCCGAACAAGAATTTTCTATTTGATACCAAGTATGAAATGCATTAAAAATACAAATGACCATAACTGAGTGAAAAATTAAAAATACAAATGGCTATAACTGAGTGAAAAATTATCGAACCGGAACGTCACGACAATATGCGCATCTCCACTTGATATTGATGCTTAACTGAGTGGAAAATTATCGAACCGGAACGTCACGAAAATATGCGCATCTCCACTTGATATTGATGCTTTGTAGCAAGTTTCACAAAATTATAACATGGGGTTTTAGAGAAATAGCCCGAACAAGAATTTTCTATTTGATACCAAGTATGAAATGCATTAAAAATACAAAGGGCCATAACTCAGTGGAAAATTATTGAACCGGAACGTCATGACAGTATGCACATCTCCACTTGATATTATACTTCCTAGCAAGTTTCGCTAAATTCTAAAATAGCCCGGACAAGAATTTCGTATTATATATATACATATATATATATTAGAAATACAAAGGGCCATAACTCAGTGGAACGTCATGACAGTAGGCATATCTCCACTTGATATTGATACTTCCTAGCAAGTTTCACGAAATTCTATGAAGGAGTTATTGAGAATTAGTCCGGACAAGAATTGCGTCTACGGACAGATATTAGAACTACAAAGGGCCATAACTCAGTGAAAAATTATCGAACCGGACTGTCATCATAGTACGCGCATGTTCACTCGATACTAATACTTCCTAGCAAGTTTCGCGAAATTCTAAGGAGGATTTATTGAGAAATAGCACGGACAAGAATTGCGTCTACGGACAGATGGACGGACGGACAAGGTGATTCCAGTATACCCCACCCACTTTGCAGGGGGTATAATTATCTTCATTGGTTTCAAAGTTACATAGTTGACAAACATTTGTCTGCAAACAAGAAATGTCACGATGCTAAATGCTCTCGATTTTTTTTTTACGTTGATCTCCAAGTGTGACCCTGACCTTGAGGTACGGATCTGATTCTTGCATGCAATACACCTTCTCATTGTGATAAACATTTTTGTTAAGTTTCATCCAATTCCCTTGCGTATTTCAAAGTTAATTGTCTAAAAACATGTAAAAAATTGTGAGACTTGTGAAAGTCACAATGTTGTTATTATACTTCATAATTAATTCATCTTTGTGTTAATGCTAAATAAAACATAATGCAAATATTGTGGGGTGTTAAAAGCCAAACATATTAAACAAGAGCTGTCAGAGGACAGCGTAGCTCAACTATTTCGAATTTTCAGAGAACAAGAAATGATACAACCGGCATACCATCAGAAAAAAAAGTGAAAACAAAGGGGCGAGCTGGATGTGTCAAGAAGGAAAACATTGGAATTTTTCATTAAATCAAGGGCCACAATTTTTCTGTGATGACACGGAGGTAATTTCATAATAACCCTTTCAAAGGATATATAATCGAAATTTTATAAGTTGAAAATTTGAAGAAAATATGTTAAAAGTATATGTAAATGCATTTGACCTTTGTGACCTTGACATTTCATCCAATAATCTTGAACTCAATAGATAGGATCATCATCCCATTTACAATAAAGTATGTAAGTCTGATGATGATTGGATAAAAAATGCTGAAGTTATTTACATGTTAAGAAATGCGAACGTAAACATTAACCTGATGCTAAGAGCCTATCAACACATAAATGCAATTTGTGACCATTTGACCTATAGACCCCATAAGATCCTTCAAACAGTCAAGCTAAAAATATCAAATTATTTGTTAAGTTTGTCCCTAAAGCTAGGTCACAAAGGTGGGGAAGAAGCCTAGGGTCTACGCTGGTTGGATGGTTGTATCCATCCGTTAATGCCCAGTAAGTGTATATATGGTTATAGGGTAGGGATCTCAACGGTTTACAAGTTATGACTAAGGTGCTATGTCACCAGGGGTTGGGAAGGAGTCCAGGGTCTACGCTGGTTGGATGGTAGTATCCATCTGTTCATGCCCAGTAAGTGTATATTATATAGTTATAGGGTAGCTAGCCGGGATCTTAACGGTTTCCAAATTATGACCCAGGGGCTATGTCACCAGGGTGGGGAATGAGACCGGGGTCTATGCTGGTTGGGTGGTTATATCTGTCTGTTCATGCCCAGTAAGTGTATATGGTTATAGGGTGGGGACCTCAATGGTTTCCCAAGTCGTGACCGAGGGGCTATGTCCCCAGGGGTGGGGAAGCAACCCGGTGTCTATGCTGGTTGGATGGTTGTATCTATCTGTTCATGTCCAGTAAGTGTATATGTTGTTATAGGGTGGGGATCTCAACGGTTACTAAGTTATGACTCAAGGGGCCCACCCACACCCTCTTGTTTCACCTCTTTTGACCCCCAGGGCGGGTCCAATTCTGAACTCAAGGTCACCATTTGAGCAAACTTGGTAGAGGACTACTAGACGATGCTGCATACAAAATATCTAAGCTGCAGCCATTTTTGTTTCGGAGAAGTAGATTTTGAAGTGGTTTTCCTATATACTTCTATGTAAAAATGATGTTTTTACCAATTCAGGGGCATTCATTTTGTCAAAATGGATGGTAGAGTTATGGGGATTGTTGTAAAAATGTAAAGGACACAGTGGCATTATATAACAAGAGGCCCAAGAGGGCCTGTGGACGCTCTAATGGCTAAAACAGCTCTTATAGATTTAGATAGATATAGCTAGATATAGCTCTCTTCTCCTATAGATTTAACAAAGAAAAATACAATATAGCATTTTTCAACAAATCAAGGGCCATAACTCTGTTATTACTAACAAGATCTAGCTAGTTTTCGAAATTGTCCAAGATTTCATTGATATACCGCGCTTTGCACAACTAGACATCATACTGAAGCTTCCTGTCAAATTTCGTAGAAATCCAACAAGCTGTTTAAGGAGTAGCGCCGACAAGAAATTTAAAATATCAAGAAGTCAATGACCTTGAAGCTCTACTGATTGATTTTGATTTCAGGAAGTAGTCGCTACAGACTTGTTTTTTGAAAAATTATTTTTAGCCGTGACGGCCATCTTGAATTTCCGGCCGACCTGAAATTTTCCTAGGATCAATTAGACATCAAGAGCAACATTCCTGTGAAGTTTCATGAAAATCCGTCAAGTAGTTTCAGAGGAATAGTCGCTACAAGTTTTCATTATATAACTCTATGTAAACAAAGTTGGCCGCTGACAGCCATGTTTAACATCGAATCAAAACGATTTTTGACAAGGACTAACATCATGTCATGCTGATCATTTTAGAAAAAGTCCCATATCAATATCACTTATAGTTTTCAAGAAGTAGTCGCTACAAACTTGTATTTTGAAAATCTATTTTTAGCCATGGCAGACATCTTGAATTTCCGGCCGAACTGAAATATTGCAAGGATCAATTAGACATCAAGAGCAACATTCCTGTGAAGTTTCATGAAAATCCGTCAAGTAGTTTCGGAGGAGTAGTCGCTACAAGTTTTCACCATATTACTCTATGTAAACAAAGATGGCCGCTGGCAGCCATGTTTAACGTCGAATCAAAATAATGTTTGACTCTGATAACCATCATGTCATGCTGATCATTTTACAAAAAGTCCCATATCAATATCACTTATAGTTTTCAAGACGTAGTCGCTAGAAACTTCTTTTTTAAAAATCTATTTTTAGCTGTGGCAGCCATCTTGAATTTCTGGCCGATCTGAAATTTTGCTAGGATCAATTAGACATGAAGAGCAACATTCCTGTGAAGTTTCATGAAAATCCGACAAGTAGTTTCAAAGGAGTAGTCGCTACAAGATTTTACTATATAACTCTATGTAAACAAAGATGGCCGCTGGCAGCCATGTTTAACGTTGAATCAAAACAATTTTTGACAAGGACCAACATCATGTCATGCTGATCATTTTAGAAAAAGTCCCATATCAATACCACTTATAGTTTTCAAGAAGTAGTCGCTACAAACTTGTATTTTGAAAATTTATTTTTAGCTGTGGCGGCCATCTTAAATTTCCGGCCGACCTGAAATTTTGCTAGGATCAATTAGACATCAAGAGCAACATTCCTGTGAAGTTTCATGAAAATCCGTCGAGTAGTTTCAGAGAAGTAGTCGCTACAAGTTTTCATTATATAACTCTATGTAAACAAAGATGGCCGCTGGCAGCCATGTTTAACGTCGAATCAAAACGATTTGCGACAAGGACCAACATCATGTCATGCTGATCATTTTAGAAAAAGTCCCATATCAATATCACTTATAGTTTTCAAGAAGTAGTCGCTACAAACTTGTTTTTTAAAAACCTATTTTTAGATCTGGCGGCCATCTTGGATTTCACATCAACATGTATTTTTGCTAGGATCAACTAGACTTCATGGGCAACATTTCTGTAAAGTTTCATGAAAATCCATTCAGTAGTTTCAGAGGAGTAGTCGCTACAAAATAAAGTTTACGGACAGACGGACAGACAGACAGACAGATGGACAGACAGACAGACGGACAGACGCCGCACCACGGCATAAGCTCTGCTGATCTCTGATCAGTAGAGCTAAAAATGTCAAAGGGCTATAACTCCGTCAAAAATCAGCGAACTGGAACAAAAGCGTGATATGCACAACTAGACATCTTATTGATGCTTCCTGCCAAGTTTCGTTGAAATTCAACAAGGCATTTAGGATGAGTAGCGCCGACAAGAAATTTTAAAGTAAGTGTCAAGTAATTAAAAAGATAATGAAAAAATTAAAAAAAAAAAAAAATTCAAATCAATCAAAAAAAAAAAAAAAAAAAAAATTAAAAAAAATAAATAATAATAAAAATTGAAACAATTAAAAAAAAAATTGCAATTGAATTTTTTTTTAAAAAATAAATCAAATTAAAAACTAAAAAAACAAAAACAACAGCTTTTGCCTATACAAGCCTAAGTAAAACTGACCCCCAGGGTGGGGCCAAATATGACCAATGGGTCACCATTTGAACAAACTTGGTAGAAGACCATAAGCTTATAGCAAATGCAAAATATTAAACCTCTGGCTCTTGCAGTTTCAGAGAAGAAGATTTTTTTAATTTTTCCCTATACATGTCTGTAAAACATGTGACCCTTGGGGCGGGGTCAAATGTGACCCGAGGGTCACAATTTGAACAAACTTGGTAAAGGACCATAAGCTTTTGGCAATTGCAAAATATTAAACCTCTGGCTCTTGCAGTTCCAGAGAGGAAGATTTTTTTCAGTTTTTCCCTATACAAGAATTTATGTAAAACATGTGACCCTTGGGGCGGGGTCAAATGTGACCCGAGGGTCACAATTTGAACAAACTTGGTAAAGGACTATAAACTTATAGCAAATGCAAAATATTAAACCTCTGGCTCTTGTAGTTTCTGAGAAGATTTTTAAAAAAAAAATCCTATATAAGTCTATGTAAAACTGTGACCCTCAGGGCGGGGACAAATTTGACCCCAGGGTCACCATTTGAACAAACTTAGTAGAGGACCATAAGCTGATGCTACATGCAATACATGAGAGCTCTGTGACATGTGTCCCAAAGAAGAAGATTTTTTTTCAGTTTTTCCCTAAACAAGCCTATGTAAAACTGTGACCCCCGGGGTCGGGCCAAATGTGACCCCTGGGTCACCATTTGAACAAACTTGGTAGAGGACCACAAGCTTATAGCAAATGCAAAATATTAAACCTCTGGCTCTTACAGTTTCAGAGAAGAAGATTTTTTAAGTTTTTCCCTATATATGTCTATGTAAAACATGTGACCCTTGGGGCGGGGCCAAATGTGACCCGAGGGTCACCATTTGAACAAACTTGGTAAAGGACCATAAGCTTATAGCAAATGCAAAATATTAAACCTCTGCCTCTTGTAGTTTCTGAGAAGGAGATTTTTAAAAAAAAAATCCTATATAAGTCTATGCAAAACTGTGACCCTCAGGGCGGGGCCAAATTTGACCCCAGGGTCACCATTTGAACAAACTTAGTAGAGGACCATAAGCTGATGCTACATGTAATACATCAGAGCTCTGTGCCTTGTGGTTTCAGAGAAGAAGATTTTTTAAAGATTTTTCCTATATGTCTATATGAAAAACATGCAAAACCTCAATATACAAAATTTGGATCCCCGGGGCTCGGCCATTTTTGACCCCGGGTACTTTATTTGAACAAATTTGATAGTCTAGGCGTTGGCGATCATTTTAAAAGAAGAACTGTTGAAATCTGTCCAGCGGTTCTGGAGAAGAAGATTTTTTAAGGTTTCGACCATATATGGTAATGGCAGCCATCTTGGATGTAGCGCCGACCTAATTTTAACAAATCTAAAAAGCATTCATCTAAGGATCATCCATGTGAAGTTTGGTCAAAATTAGCCAAGCGGTTTCTGAGGAGAAGTCGTTTGAAGAAAAGTTAACGTACGGATGGACGGACGACGGAAGACGGACAACACACCATCCCATAAGCTCTGCTGGCCCTTGGCCAGTAGAGCTAAAAATATGCATTCTGCATAGTCTTCAAAACCATACCACCTAAACTCATAAAACTTCAAAAGTACATTGCCCTTGGTGAGCAGAGAAATCCTATTGTATTGGGGGCACTCAACTGAATGTAAGATAAACTGGACACTCAACTGAATGTATGATACACTGGACACATGACTAAATGTTATGATAAACTGGACACTCCACTGAATGTAGGATAAACTGGACACAGAACTGAATGTAAGATAAACTGGACACAGAACTGAATGTAGGATAAACTGGATGCAGAACTGAATGTATGATAAACTTGACATAGAACTGAATGTAAGATAAATTGGGCACTCAATCGAATGTATGATACACTGAACACAGAACTGAATGTAGGATAAACTGGATGCAGAACTGAATGTATGATAAACTTGACATAGAACTGAATGTAAGATAAACTGGACACAGAACTGAATGTAAGATAAATTGGGCACTCAATCGAATGTATGATACACTGAACACAGAACTGAATGTAGGATAAACTGGACATGGAAATGAATGTATGATAAACTTGACACAGAACTGAATGTAAGATAAACTGGACACAGAACTGAATGTAAGATAATCTGGACACTCAATTGAATGTATGATAAACTGAACACAGAACTGAATGTATGATAAACTGGACACATAACTAAATGTATGATAAACTGGACACAGAACTGAATGTATGATAAACTGGACACAGAACTGAATGTATGATAAACTAGACACAGAACTCAATGTATGATAAACTGGACCCAGAACTAAATGTAGAATAAACTGGACCCAAAACTGAATGTATGCTAAAGTGGACACATAACTGAATGCATGATAAACTAGATGCAGAACTGAATGTATAATAAACTGGACAACACCTAGAATGCAAGCAAAATTACATAAATCATACTGTGAACATTAAGCAGCATATATGTGAGTAATACTGAAAAACTAGTTGTATGTGTCTAAATTCAAGAGTGAGCTGAAAACATGCAATTTGTAATTGAAGAAGAACAATTACCTGGCACCATTTTTGCAAATCGTATTGTAATGTATGTATTATGATGAAAATTAGTCATCATGTAGCTCCAAGTTGACTCTCGAGTGGAGAAAATGGACATATCCACGTTAGAGGTAATTTGATTTCCTGCCTAGTGAAAAAAAGAAGAAGAACAACAGTAATAACACAATGTATATATTCAATCAAACATACTTCAGTCATTACACTTAAACCTGTCATTAGAAATAACTGAAGACCTTCATGCCATTGAGGTCTCTACATAATATTGGGTGTATGTATCTATTTCCTCTTTAAAGATAATCTTTTTGCTAGTTGTTGTCTTTTAAAACATGTTTTTGCTAATTATAATCCTTTAGAACAGGTTTGCCAATTATGGTCATTTAGAATATTTGTTGGACCAATTATGATAATCTGAAACTCAATTTTGAAATTGTGTTCTTCAGAACAAACTTTGGCCAATTATAGTTTTTCCCCAAATATCTTCTTCTAAAAAAGGTAAATTTCGTCATCTACAAACTACACAGTCTTAATAATAGATTTCGCCAAATATGGTCTTTTGCAAATAACAGCCTTCTAAAACAGTTTTAGTTTGCCAATTATGGTACTGTACAACAGTTTTTTTGCCAGTTATGGACTTCTTAATCATGTTAAGTATGGTTTCCTACAATGGTCTTGGCCACAGGGTTCATACTCTTTTCATCAAACAAAATTCCATGACTTTTCCATGATAAATTTCAGTTTTCCATGACATATTTTTATGTTGGCAACATGTTTAGTACTCTTCTTATGAGACTTCAAAGCAGCTTCCCCCATGTTTGATAAATCGAACAACTTGTCACTTACTATGCACAGAGCTTCAGTTTTGTCAGATTTAAAAGGCCTTAGCCATGCGCTATACTGTTCCTCTTTGTCCCATTTCACGTTATATATGCACTGACGCATAGAATTACTCAATGTTTTTCGTCTTTTTCAATTTTTTCATGCATTAAGGTCACGCCGACAGCGATAAAATCCGAAAATGCCAAATGTAAAGGTGCGACCTCTGACAATTTATCCGGTATCTGTTTTGTACTCATTAGTTTCGTACTGATTTTAAGCGTACATTTTCACCGTAATGTTTTGGCGTAAATTATGTTTCTTGTGTATTTTCATTTCGCCGTAATGTTTTGGTGTAAATTATGTTTCTTGTGTGTTTTCTCACGCTTATAGTCGTTTTCAAGGAGAAATTTTGAAATTCCAGACATTTTATTTGAAATTCCAGGATTTTTCCACGACATCTTCAAAAATCGTTTTGCATGACTTTTCCAGACAAATCTTATTTACCATGACTTTTCCAGGTGCGTACGAACCCTGGGCCAATATAATTTTTCGGGAATAGGTTTTTGACAATTATGGTCTTTTAAAGTAAGTGTTATGAATAAAAGCATTTATTTTATGCTTAGCAGTGAAATAGTGGATTTTAGCAATGAAATAAAAGCGGTATTTCATACATGCGAAATATCGACTTTTTTTTTTTCAAAATCAAAAACATTTTTTTTTATTTGTCTAGAAAAAAATGCTTAATATATATCATTCGACTGTAAATGGTGTAAAAAAATGACCTATAGTTTTTAAAACAGGTCAAGTATTTCAGAATTGTTACCAAATGTCAGTTGGTCATTTTTAAAAAAAAAAAATATATTTTTAGAAAGTTGCTATAAAAGTTACATCATTGGATTGGAAATAATTTAACTAAGAAAATGAGTTGTAGATTATTGAAATCAGTTATTTGTTAAGTAGTTTAGAAGTTATGTGGAATTAAAAACATCAATTTTATCATACTAAGCCAATGACGTTGTCAAAGTTTAAACAAAAATTCTGCATGCTGCAGTACACTTTGATTCTAAAGCATAAAAAAAAAGAAAATGTGTTGTTTTGTTGTGAACAACAGATTTTATTTCTTCTCAAAGTGATCAAACTTTAATATTTTCTCGTTAAAATATAGTTTTCACACTTCTCGATGAAATAAAATCTGTTAATCACTCCAAAACAACAAATATCCTCTATTTCTTAAACACAGGTATTACCAATCATGTTCTTGTACAACAGGTTTGAGTGCAATGATATTACAGCATGCAAACATTACCTATCTGGTAAACTTAGGTCAGTTGTTTATGTTGGTAAGTTATTGTTTATTTCCTGGAAGCTGATAGGAACAGAAAGTTACCATTTTTTTCAAGATCTGGCAAACATCAGAATAGACATTGGTAATACTTATAAAGATTTAAGAGAATAAAATAAATAACTATACGCGGTTGTTCATATGTCTCTCGCCATAATTTATGAACCAACCTGGCTGAAAGTTGCGCTCTGAAAGTCGTCTCGATATGGTGAGCATTTGTGCCAAGTTATTTAAAAATCCCTCATGCGGTTCAAGAGATATGGAGAGGACACGAAATATAGTGCATATTAGTGCTGGGTATCGCACCCAAAAAACGTATCGTGATATATTGCGATACAAGAGACTGTATCGCGTTACATATCATAATATATTGTCTTGTACAATTGCATTGATAATTTCAATAGACTTTTCCGATTTCCTGGTGTTCTTCGATGCAGATGACATAACATGATGTAATGTTGGTTGTGCTTGTGAATAAGAAACATTATGCATGGCAGTTCCAATGTTGACAAATGTCTACTTTGTGTTTTGAATTTGTATTCAGCGTCGAGTAATGTCTTCGCAAGTGAGTTACCTAATGTGGTGTGCTGCCGGAGCAATTACAAAATACAACATTACCTACATATCTTATTGTAGCGCCCATTTTAAGCCCAAAGTGATCCGAAACACACGATTTTGCTCTCTATTTTTTTAACATTTCTCAATCACTTGAATCAGCCATTCTCGTCTGAATGCATGGTACCCAGCACTATGTATGTGCACATTATGATAAGCGAACACCAGATATTATTGGAAGTGCGTCTATTTTTAACTATGATGGTGCCCACTTCCCAATGTGTATTTATGGATGTATTACAAATACGGGAACCATACAAAGTTAAAAATAGTTCTTAGTTGCAGATTATGATTTACTTTCATAATAAAAACACATGTGAAGAGAAAACCACATGAACCGCTATGCTAAAAAACCTTCACGGTATGTATTATTTTGAGGTCCGTATCACAATACACCTATAAACCGATAATACCGCGCAGCACTAGCACGACCTTCGACCTCGAAGTGTGACCTTGACCGGACGTAGGCTGGAAGTTGCGTTCTGCATGTCGTCTCGATATGGTGAACATTTGAGCCAAATTAATTCAAAATCCCTCAAATGGTTCAAGAGATATGGAGAGGACACATAATATAATAGAGCATATGACATTCGACCTCTAATTGTGACCTTGACCTTGAATGGACGTGGGGTGTGGGGGTTGGGGGGGGTGATCTTGACCTTGAATGGCTTTGGGGAGGTGGTGGGGGGGTGGTTGGAGACATAACTATTTGAAAGCCTGACACGGAAACTTTGAACACCATCCATCATCTGTCCCACATCTGTCCCAATCAAAATACAGGAAGATGTACTCAAACTAGACCGTTGAAGCCTAAATGTGACCGTAATGTAATAAGGAAATCCAAATATGCCAACTGGTTTAGGAGATAAGACGAATACACAAAATACTTTTGAAGTCTAAGTGTGACCTTGGCAACTGGAACTTGGGAGTTGAGCGATACATTTCATCATATTGTGATAAGCATTATCCAAATCTACCCAATGGTTTAAGAGATACGGTGAAGCACAAAGTTACCCAACTTTGACAATTTGAAGTTTCAAGTGTGACCTTGACTTTGGCAACCGAAACTTGGGAGTTCGTGACACATCGCCATGAAAATGTAAATCTGCCCATTGGTTTACGAGATAATAGAAGACAATCAACTGTTATCTATGCAGTCTAAGTGTGACCATGATGACAGGAACATATTATATATAGAGGATCTTAAACGAGTTCCCATTTCATATAAGATTTATGAAACGAGTGGGACCATTAATTTTGTGTCTAAAGACCATCAAGTTTATATCTAAAGACAAATAGTACATGGAACCATCCATTTCAGGTTTGAAGACAGGGCAGAGCAGGGGGCCATCATGTCTATGTTTAAAGAGCCGTGCATGGGGCCATCAAGTCCATGTCTAAAGACAAAACCATGCATGGGGCCATCAATTCCATGTATAAAGACAGGGCAGTGCATGGGGCCACCAAGTCAATGTGTAAAGACAGAGCAGAGCATGGGGCCATCAAGTCCATGTCTAAAGACAAAACCATGCATGGGGCCATCAATCCCATGTCTAAAGACAGAGCAGTGCATGGAACCAACAAGGTCATGTCTAAAGACAAAGCAGTGCATGGAACCATCAAGTCCATGTGTAAAGACAGGGCAGTGCATGGAACCATCAAGGTCATGTCTAAAGACAAAGCAGTGCATGGAACCATCAATTTAATGTCTAAAGACAGGGCAATGCATGGAATCATCAATTTCATGTCTAAGACAGGGCAATGCAAATAACCATCAATTTTGTGTCTAAAGACAGAGCAGTGCAATTGGCCATCAAGGTCACATCTAAAGACAGAGCAGTGCATGGGGCCACCAAGTCCATGTGTAAAGACAGGGCAGTGCATGGAACCACCAAGGTCATGTATAAAGACAAAGCAGTGCATGGAACCATCAATTTAATGTCTAAAGACAGGGCAATGCATGGAATCATCAATTTCATGTCTAAGACAGGGCAATGCAAAGAACCATCAATTTCGTGTCTAAAAGACAGAACAGTGCAATTGGCCATCAAGGTCACGTCTAAAGACAGAGCAATGCATGGGGCCACCAAGTCCATGTTTAAAGACAGGGCAGTGCATGGAACCATCAAGGTCATGTCTAAAGACAAAGCAGTGCATGGAACCATCAATTTAATGTCTAAAGACAGGGCAGTGCATGGAATTATCAATTTTGTGTCTAAAGACAGAGCAGTGCAATTGGCCATCAAGGTCACGTCTAAAGACAGAGCAGTGCATGGAACCATCCATTTCACGTCTTAAGGCAAAGCAGTACATTGAATCATCAAGTTCGTCTAAAAAAAAGCAGAGCAGTGCATGGGACCATTAATTTCTTGTCTAAAGACAGGACAGTGCATAGGACCATCAAGTTTATGTCTAAAGACAAACAGTGCATGAAATCATCCATTTCAGGTCTAAAGACAGGACAGTGCATGGGGCCATCAAGTCCATGTCTAAAGACAGGGCAGTGCATGGGGCCATCAATTCCATATCAAAAGACAGGGCGGTGCATGGAGCCATCAAGTCCATGTCTAAAGACAAGGCGGTGCATGGGACCATCAAGGTCATGTCTAAAGACAGAGTAGTGCATAGAACCATCAATTTCATGTCTAAAGACAGAGCAGTGCAATTGGCCAGTGCATAAAACCACCAAGGTCAAGTCTACAGCCAGAGCAGTGCAAGGAACCATCAAGGTAAAGTCTAAAGACAGAGCAGTGCATGAAACCACCAAGGTCAAGTCTACATCCAAAGCAGTGCAAGGAACCATCAAGTGTATGTCTAAAGACTGAGCTGTGGGTTTAAAAAACTTTCTTAAGTCACAACGGCTGAAACTGGCAACTGCCCTGTTGCAAGGCAAGCATTGTAAACAGATGGTCAGAAGATTGCCATCTTCTTTTGAACATTTTTGTTTCAAAATATGTACAACATGTACTTCATGATAGGACTGGAACAAAGAAAACAATATTCTTATTGAGTCATCTTTAATATATACTATTGTCTGACTTACCCTGGGGTCCATGTATTTACTTTTGAACAGGGCTTTAATTTCATCCACATTCATGGAAGCTGTAGGGTTCAAATCTGTATCAAAAACCTGCTAACAAGGAATCACTCGGTATCAACAAACAGCACATGTATAATTTTACCAAGTTTAATTAAGCTAGAACTGTCGCCGGAGGCGGACAAATACCCACCCGCTGGCAACTTGTTGTGGGGTGGGTAAACATACAAGACTTTGTTCCTATAAGATATATAGACATAATATATTATAGGGAAAAAAGCCAGGACAAGAATTTTCTATTTGACTACCAAGTATGAAATGCATTAAAAATACAAATGGCCATAACTGAGTGAAAAATTAAAAATACAAATGGTCATAACTGAATGAAAAATTATCAAACCGGAACGTCACGACAATATGCGCATCTCCACTTGATATTGATGCTTAACTGAGTGAAAAACTATCGAACCGGAACGTCACGAAAATATGCGCATCTCCACTTGATATTGATGCTTTGTAGCAAGTTTCACAAAATTATAACATGGAATTTTAGAGAAATAGCCCGAACAAGAATTTTCTATTTGACTACCAAGTATGAAATGCATTAAAAATACAAATGGCCATAACTGAGTGAAAAATTAAAAATACAAATGGCCATAACTAAGTGAAAAATTATCGAACCGGAACGTCACGACAATATGCGCATCTCCACTTGATATTGATGCTTAACTGAGTGGAAAATTATCGAACCGGAACATCACGAAAATATGCGCATCTCCACTTGATATTGATGCTTTGTAGCAAGTTTCACAAAATTATAACATGGGGTTTTAGAGAAATAGCCCGAACAAGAATTTTCTATTTGATACCAAGTATGAAATGCATTAAAAATACAAATGACCATAACTGAGTGAAAAATTAAAAATACAAATGGCTATAACTGAGTGAAAAATTATCGAACCGGAACGTCACGACAATATGCGCATCTCCACTTGATATTGATGCTTAACTGAGTGGAAAATTATCGAACCGGAACGTCACGAAAATATGCGCATCTCCACTTGATATTGATGCTTTGTAGCAAGTTTCACAAAATTATAACATGGAATTTTAGAGAAATAGCCCGAACAAGAATTTTCTATTTGACTACCAAGTATGAAATGCATTAAAAATACAAATGGCCATAACTGAGTGAAAAATTAAAAATACAAATGGCCATAACTAAGTGAAAAATTATCGAACCGGAACGTCACGACAATATGCGCATCTCCACTTGATATTGATGCTTAACTGAGTGGAAAATTATCGAACCGGAACGTCACGAAAATATGCGCATCTCCACTTGATATTGATGCTTTGTAGCAAGTTTCACAAAATTATAACATGGAATTTTAGAGAAAAAGCCCGAACAAGAATTTTCTAATTGACTACCAAGTATGAAATGCATTAAAAATACAAATGGCAATAACTGAGTGAAAAATTAAAAATACAAATGGCCATAACTGAGTGAAAAATTATCGAACCGGAACGTCACGACAATATGCGCATCTCCACTTGATATTGATGCTTAACTGAGTGGAAAATTATCGTACCGGAACGTCACGAAAATATGCGCATTTCCACTTGATATTGATGCTTTGTAGCAAGTTTCACAAAATTATAACATGGGGTTTTAGAGAAATAGCCCGAACAAGAATTTTCTATTTGATACCAAGTATGAAATGCATTAAAAATACAAATGACCATAACTGAGTGAAAAATTAAAAATACAAATGGCTATAACTGAGTGAAAAATTATCGAACCGGAATGTCACGACAATATGCGCATCTCCACTTGATATTGATGCTTAACTGAGTGGAAAATTATCGAACCGGAACGTCACGAAAATATGCGCATCTCCACTTGATATTGATGCTTTGTAGCAAGTTTCACAAAATTATAACATGGGGTTTTAGAGAAATAGCCCGAACAAGAATTTTCTATTTGATACCAAGTATGAAATGCATTAAAAATACAAAGGGCCATAACTCAGTGGAAAATTATTGAACCGGAACGTCATGACAGTATGCACATCTCCACTTGATATTATACTTCCTAGCAAGTTTCGCTAAATTCTAAAATAGCCCGGACAAGAATTTCGTATTATATATATACATATATATATATTAGAAATACAAAGGGCCATAACTCAGTGGAACGTCATGACAGTAGGCATATCTCCACTTGATATTGATACTTCCTAGCAAGTTTCACGAAATTCTATGAAGGAGTTATTGAGAATTAGTCCGGACAAGAATTGCGTCTACGGACAGATATTAGAACTACAAAGGGCCATAACTCAGTGAAAAATTATCGAACCGGACTGTCATCATAGTACGCGCAGGTTCACTCGATACTAATACTTCCTAGCAAGTTTCGCGAAATTCTAAGGAGGATTTATTGAGAAATAGCACGGACAAGAATTGCGTCTACGGACAGATGGACGGACGGACAAGGTGATTCCAGTATACCCCACCCACTTTGCAGGGGGTATAATTATCTTCATTGGTTTCAAAGTTACATAGTTGACAAACATTTGTCTGCAAACAAGAAATGTCACGATGCTAAATGCTCTCGATTTTTTTTTTACGTTGATCTCCAAGTGTGACCCTGACCTTGAGGTACGGATCTGATTCTTGCATGCAATACACCTTCTCATTGTGATAAACATTTTTGTTAAGTTTCATCCAATTCCCTTGCGTATTTCAAAGTTAATTGTCTAAAAACATGTAAAAAATTGTGAGACTTGTGAAAGTCACAATGTTGTTATTATACTTCATAATTAATTCATCTTTGTGTTAATGCTAAATAAAACATAATGCAAATATTGTGGGGTGTTAAAAGCCAAACATATTAAACAAGAGCTGTCAGAGGACAGCGTAGCTCAACTATTTCGAATTTTCAGAGAACAAGAAATGATACAACCGGCATACCATCAGAAAAAAAAGTGAAAACAAAGGGGCGAGCTGGATGTGTCAAGAAGGAAAACATTGGAATTTTTCATTAAATCAAGGGCCACAATTTTTCTGTGATGACACGGAGGTAATTTCATAATAACCCTTTCAAAGGATATATAATCGAAATTTTATAAGTTGAAAATTTGAAGAAAATATGTTAAAAGTATATGTAAATGCATTTGACCTTTGTGACCTTGACATTTCATCCAATAATCTTGAACTCAATAGATAGGATCATCATCCCATTTACAATAAAGTATGTAAGTCTGATGATGATTGGATAAAAAATGCTGAAGTTATTTACATGTTAAGAAATGCGAACGTAAACATTAACCTGATGCTAAGAGCCTATCAACACATAAATGCAATTTGTGACCATTTGACCTATAGACCCCATAAGATCCTTCAAACAGTCAAGCTAAAAATATCAAATTATTTGTTAAGTTTGTCCCTAAAGCTAGGTCACAAAGGTGGGGAAGAAGCCTAGGGTCTACGCTGGTTGGATGGTTGTATCCATCCGTTAATGCCCAGTAAGTGTATATATGGTTATAGGGTAGGGATCTCAACGGTTTACAAGTTATGACTAAGGTGCTATGTCACCAGGGGTTGGGAAGGAGTCCAGGGTCTACGCTGGTTGGATGGTAGTATCCATCTGTTCATGCCCAGTAAGTGTATATTATATAGTTATAGGGTAGCTAGCCGGGATCTTAACGGTTTCCAAATTATGACCCAGGGGCTATGTCACCAGGGTGGGGAATGAGACCGGGGTCTATGCTGGTTGGGTGGTTATATCTGTCTGTTCATGCCCAGTAAGTGTATATGGTTATAGGGTGGGGACCTCAATGGTTTCCCAAGTCGTGACCGAGGGGCTATGTCCCCAGGGGTGGGGAAGCAACCCGGTGTCTATGCTGGTTGGATGGTTGTATCTATCTGTTCATGTCCAGTAAGTGTATATGTTGTTATAGGGTGGGGATCTCAACGGTTACTAAGTTATGACTCAAGGGGCCCACCCACACCCTCTTGTTTCACCTCTTTTGACCCCCAGGGCGGGTCCAATTCTGAACTCAAGGTCACCATTTGAGCAAACTTGGTAGAGGACTACTAGACGATGCTGCATACAAAATATCTAAGCTGCAGCCATTTTTGTTTCGGAGAAGTAGATTTTGAAGTGGTTTTCCTATATACTTCTATGTAAAAATGATGTTTTTACCAATTCAGGGGCATTCATTTTGTCAAAATGGATGGTAGAGTTATGGGGATTGTTGTAAAAATGTAAAGGACACAGTGGCATTATATAACAAGAGGCCCAAGAGGGCCTGTGGACGCTCTACTGGCTAAAACAGCTCTTATAGATTTAGATAGATATAGCTAGATATAGCTCTCTTCTCCTTCAGATTTAACAAAGAAAAATACAATATAGCATTTTTCAACAAATCAAGGGCCATAACTCTGTTATTACTAACAAGATCTAGCTAGTTTTCGAAATTGTCCAAGATTTCATTGATATACCGCGCTTTGCACAACTAGACATCATACTGAAGCTTCCTGTCAAATTTCGTAGAAATCCAACAAGCTGTTTAAGGAGTAGCGCCGACAAGAAATTTAAAATATCAAGAAGTCAATGACCTTGAAGCTCTACTGATTGATTTTGATTTCAGGAAGTAGTCGCTACAGACTTGTTTTTTGAAAAAATATTTTTAGCCGTGACGGCCATCTTGAATTTCTGGCCGACCTGAAATTTTCCTAGGATCAATTAGACATCAAGAGCAACATTCCTGTGAAGTTTCATGAAAATCCGTCAAGTAGTTTCAGAGGAATAGTCGCTACAAGTTTTCATTATATAACTCTATGTAAACAAAGTTGGCCGCTGACAGCCATGTTTAACATCGAATCAAAACGATTTTTGACAAGGACTAACATCATGTCATGCTGATCATTTTAGAAAAAGTCCCATATCAATATCACTTATAGTTTTCAAGAAGTAGTCGCTACAAACTTGTATTTTGAAAATCTATTTTTAGCCATGGCAGACATCTTGAATTTCCGGCCGAACTGAAATATTGCAAGGATCAATTAGACATCAAGAGCAACATTCCTGTGAAGTTTCATGAAAATCCGTCAAGTAGTTTCGGAGGAGTAGTCGCTACAAGTTTTCACCATATTACTCTATGTAAACAAAGATGGCCGCTGGCAGCCATGTTTAACGTCGAATCAAAATAATGTTTGACTCTGATAACCATCATGTCATGCTGATCATTTTACAAAAAGTCCCATATCAATATCACTTATAGTTTTCAAGACGTAGTCGCTAGAAACTTCTTTTTTAAAAATCTATTTTTAGCTGTGGCAGCCATCTTGAATTTCTGGCCGATCTGAAATTTTGCTAGGATCAATTAGACATTAAGAGCAACATTCCTGTAAAGTTTCATGAAAATCCGCCAAGTAGTTTCAAAGGAGTAGTCGCTACAAGATTTTACTATATAACTCTATGTAAACAAAGATGGCCGCTGGCAGCCATGTTTAACGTTGAATCAAAACAATTTTTGACAAGGACCAACATCATGTCATGCTGATCATTTTAGAAAAAGTCCCATATCAATACCACTTATAGTTTTCAAGAAGTAGTCGCTACAAACTTGTATTTTGAAAATTTATTTTTAGCTGTGGCGGCCATCTTGAATTTCCGGCCGACCTGAAATTTTGCTAGGATCAATTAGACATCAAGAGCAACATTCCTGTGAAGATTCATGAAAATCCGTCGAGTAGTTTCAGAGAAGTAGTCGCTACAAGTTTTCATTATATAACTCTATGTAAACAAAGATGGCCGCTGGCAGCCATGTTTAACGTCGAATCAAAACGATTTGCGACAAGGACCAACATCATGTCATGCTGATCATTTTAGAAAAAGTCCCATATCAATATCACTTATAGTTTTCAAGAAGTAGTCGCTACAAACTTGTTTTTTAAAAACCTATTTTTAGATCTGGCGGCCATCTTGGATTTCACATCAACATGTATTTTTGCTAGGATCAACTAGACTTCATGGGCAACATTTCTGTAAAGTTTCATGAAAATCCATTCAGTAGTTTCAGAGGAGTAGTCGCTACAAAATAAAGTTTACGGACAGACGGACAGACAGACAGACAGACAGATGGACAGACAGACAGACAGACAGATGCCGCACCACGGCATAAGCTCTGCTGATCTCTGATCAGTAGAGCTAAAAATGTCAAAGGGCTATAACTCCGTCAAAAATCAGCGAACTGGAACAAAAGCGTGATATGCACAACTAGACATCTTACTGATGCTTCCTGCCAAGTTTCGTTGAAATTCAACAAGGCATTTAGGATGAGTAGCGCCGACAAGAAATTTTAAAGTAAGTGTCAAGTAATTAAAAAGATAATGAAAAAATTAAAAAAAAAAAAAAATTAAAATCAATCAAAAAAAAAAAAAAAAAAAAAATTAAAAAAAAAAAATAATAATAATAAAAATTGAAACAATTAAACAAAAAATTGCAATTGATTTTTTTTTTAAAAAATAAATCAAATTAAAAACTAAAAAAACAAAAACAACAGCTTTTGCCTATACAAGCCTAAGTAAAACTGACCCCCAGGGTGGGGCCAAATATGACCAATAGGTCACCATTTGAACAAACTTGGTAGAAGACCATAAGCTTATAGCAAATGCAAAATATTAAACCTCTGGCTCTTGCAGTTTCAGAGAAGAAGATTTTTTTAATTTTTCCCTATACATGTCTGTAAAACATGTGACCCTTGGGGCGGGGTCAAATGTGACCCGAGGGTCACAATTTGAACAAACTTGGTAAAGGACCATAAGCTTTTGGCAATTGCAAAATATTAAACCTCTGGCTCTTGCAGTTCCAGAGAGGAAGATTTTTTTCAGTTTTTCCCTATACAAGAATTTATGTAAAACATGTGACCCTTGGGGCGGGGTCAAATGTGACCCGAGGGTCACAATTTGAACAAACTTGGTAAAGGACTATAAACTTATAGCAAATGCAAAATATTAAACCTCTGGCTCTTGTAGTTTCTGAGAAGATTTTTAAAAAAAAAATCCTATATAAGTCTATGTAAAACTGTGACCCTCAGGGCGGGGACAAATTTGACCCCAGGGTCACCATTTGAACAAACTTAGTAGAGGACCATAAGCTGATGCTACATGCAATACATGAGAGCTCTGTGACATGTGTCCCAAAGAAGAAGATTTTTTTTCAGTTTTTCCCTAAACAAGCCTATGTAAAACTGTGACCCCCGGGGTCGGGCCAAATGTGACCCCTGGGTCACCATTTGAACAAACTTGGTAGAGGACCACAAGCTTATAGCAAATGCAAAATATTAAACCTCTGGCTCTTACAGTTTCAGAGAAGAAGATTTTTTAAGTTTTTCCCTATATATGTCTATGTAAAACATGTGACCCTTGGGGCGGGGCCAAATGTGACCCGAGGGTCACCATTTGAACAAACTTGGTAAAGGACCATAAGCTTATAGCAAATGCAAAATATTAAACCTCTGCCTCTTGTAACTTCTGAGAAGGAGATTTTTAAAAAAAAAATCCTATATAAGTCTATGCAAAACTGTGACCCTCAGGGCGGGGCCAAATTTGACCCCAGGGTCACCATTTGAACAAACTTAGTAGAGGACCATAAGCTGATGCTACATGTAATACATCAGAGCTCTGTGCCTTGTGGTTTCAGAGAAGAAGATTTTTTAAAGATTTTTCCTATATGTCTATATGAAAAACATGCAAAACCTCAATATACAAAATTTGGATCCCCGGGGCTCGGCCATTTTTGACCCCGGGTACTTTATTTGAACAAATTTGATAGTCTAGGCGTTGGCGATCATTTTAAAAGAAGAACTGTTGAAATCTGTCCAGCGGTTCTGGAGAAGAAGATTTTTTAAGGTTTCGACCATATATGGTAATGGCAGCCATCTTGGATGTAGCGCCGACCTAATTTTAACAAATCATAAAAGCATTCATCTAAGGATCATCCATGTGAAGTTTGGTCAAAATTAGCCAAGCGGTTTCTGAGGAGAAGTCGTTTGAAGAAAAGTTAACGTACGGATGGACGGAAGACGGACGACGGAAGACGGACAACACACCATCCCATAAGCTCTGCTGGCCCTTGGCCAGTAGAGCTAAAAATATGCATTCTGCATAGTCTTCAAAACCATACCACCTAAACTCATAAAACTTCAAAAGTACATTGCCCTTGGTGAGCAGAGAAATCCTATTGTATTGGGGGCAGTAGGTTAAAGGTAAAGGTCACAGTGACCTTATATGGAGATATGGATTCCTAGGTACATTGTCCTGAGTGAAAGGAGAAACCTATTGTTTTGGGGACAAGTAGGTTAAAAGTAAAGGCCACAGTGACCTTATATGGAAAAATATATTCTGCACAGTATTCAAAACCGTAACCCATATATTCATAAAACATCATTTGTACATTATATTTGGTGAGAGGAGAAATCCTAATATTTTTGGTGCCAGAACGTTAAAGGTGAAGGACACAGTCACCTTATATGGAAATATGAATTCCGCAAAATAACTTCAAACCCATAAAAGCTACACTCATAAAACTAAAATGTACATTGTCCTTGGTAAGAGATAAAATCCTATTGTTATGGGGGTCAGTAGGTTAAAGGTTAATGTCTGGGTGACCTTATATGGAATATACATGGTGCATGATAACTTCTAAACCACCAGAGTGATATTCATAAAGCTTCATTTGTGCATTTGACCCCTTGGTAAGAGGATAAATCATATTGTTTTTGAGGCCAGTAGGTTAAATTTAAAGGTCACAATGACCTTATATGGAAATATTCTAGCCACACATTAACTTCAAAACCATAACACCTACACTTCTAAAATTTCTTAGATACATTATCGTTGGTAATAGAAATCCTGTTGTTTTTGTTTAGGCCGGTAGGTTAAAGGTAAAGGTGATAGTCACCTTACATGGAAATATGCATTCCGCACAATAACTTCAAACCCATAACACCTACACCCAGATAACTTGATATATTGCTATTGGTTAGAAGAGAAATCCTATTGTTTTGGAGACAACAGGTTAAAGGTTAAGGTCACAGTGACCTTATATGGAGGTATGTATTCCGCACTATAATTTCAAATCCGTAAACTCCTAAACATATAAAACTTAAGAGATTAATTGCCATTGTGAGAAGAGAAATCTTTTGGTTTTGGGGGGAAGATAAGCGGAAAATTCCTATTGTTTTGGTGGCCAATAGGTTAAAGGAAACGGTCACACTGACCCTATATGGAAATATGCATTCCGCATAATAACTTCAAAACTCAATTCCCGGTACCGGAACTAACTTTTTAGAAGAGGGCTGGCTTGGCGCAGTCGGTAGCACGGCGGATTTGTAACCGGAGGCCCCGGGTTCAATCGTCGGTGTGTTCTTGGGCGAGGCACATCGCCTGAGCCTCGTCCGTCGGATGGGGACATAAATCGGGCGGTCCCGTGTATCGGTCTATCCTCCGAGTACGTTAAAGAACCATAGGAATCTATTCGATAATAAGAGTAGGGAACGGTTCCCGGATTCCTATGTATCCTTCCTCTCTCTCTGGGGCGGCTCTAAATAACCTATACTGTGTTGATGAGCCATTAAACAACATTCAAATCAATTCAAAACTCTAACCCCTATCCCTACACTCATAAAACTTCAACAGTGTTTCTCCTCTCATGAAAGGCAATGTACCCATGACATTTTATGAGTGTAGTTGCTACTGCTTTGAAGTCATTGTGGAATACATATTTCAATATAATGTCTCTTGAGAACTTTTCCTTTGGATTACTGGCCCAAAACAGAATAGGATTTCTCGTCTCACCAAGGGCAATATACCTATGAAATTTTATGAATGTTGGGGCCATGGTCTTGAAGTTATTGTGCGGAATGTGCATTTCCATATAAAGTCATTGTGACCTTTACCTTTAACCTAGGCCAGTAGGTTAAAGTTGAAGGACACAGTGACCTTATACAATAATATGCATTCTGCACAATATCTTCAAAACCATAACACCTACACTCATAAAATTTCAAATGTACACTGCCTTTGTTGAGAGGAGAAATCCTATTGTTTAACATATACATCCATAAATCTTTATATGTATATTGGCATTGTTGAGGCGAGAATTGATTTGATTTGAATTGGTATATTTATGGTTTGGAAGTTATTTTGTGAAAGGTGTATTTCCATATAAGGTCATTGTGACTTTTACCTTTAACCTAGGTCAGTAGGTTAAATGTAAAGGTCACAGTAAACTTATATAAACATATACATTAGAATCTGATAAAAAAATAATTCTGCACAATAGCTTCAAAACCACAACACCTGCACTCATAAAACATCAAAGATACATTGACCTTGGCGAGCAGGTCACAGTAAACATTATAACCTTATAAAAAAATCTGAATTAAAAACTTCAAAGATACGAGACCTTGGCGAGGGGTGAAACCCTATTCTTTTTGGGCGAGTAGGTTAAAAGTAAAGGTCACAGTGACCTTATATATAGGCATTCCACACAAAAACTTTGAAACCATAACACCTAAACTCATAAAACAAGAGGGCCAAGATGGCCCTAAATAGATCACCTGAGTACTGGCAAATTATCAAACTTCTTCGAAATCTTATGGTCATAGACAATCTGTGCAAGTTTGGTTAAGATTGTTCAAGATATGTGGACTCTGTTGTGTATAATAACATTGATATAAAGACACTGACAAAGTTTGGTAAATATCAAATACAAAATGAAGGTGCTAGAGTGTAACACCTTGGGCACCCCCAGGGCTACATGTAATATATGAGAGCTTTGTGGTTTCAGAGAAGATTTTTTAAGTTTTTCCCTATACAAGTCTATGTAAAAATGTGACCCCCGGGGTGCGACCAAATTTGACACCAGGGTCACCATTTGAACAAACTTGGTAGAGGACCATAAGCTTATAGCAAATGCAAAATATTAAACCTCTGGCTCTTGTAGTTTCCGAGAAGATTTTTTAAAAAAAAATCCTATATAAGACTATGTAAAACTGTGACCCTCGGGGCGGGGACAAATTTGACCCCAGGGTCACCATTTGAACAAACTTAGTAGAGGACCATAAGCTGATGCTACATGTAATATATGAGAGCTCTGTGCCATGAAGTTTCAGAGAAGAAGTTTTTCCCTATACAAGCTTATGTAAACTGTGACCCCCGGGGTGGGGCCAGATGTGACCCCACTTGTGTCACCATTTGAACAAAATTGGTAAAGGACCATAAGCTTATAGCAACAGCAAAATATTAGACCTCTGGCTCTTGCAGTTTCCGAGAAGAAGATTTTTTAAGTCTTTTTTCCTATACATGTCTATGTAAAACATGTGACTTGGGGCGGGGCCAAATGTGACCCCAGGGTCACCATTTGAACAAAGTTGGTAAAGGACCATAAGCTTATAATAAATGTAAAATATCAAACCTCTGGCTCTTGAAGTTTCCGAGAAGAAGATTTTTTTTTAAAAAATCCTATATAAGTCTATGTAAAACTGTGACCCTCGGGGCAGGGACAAATTTGACCCCAGGGTCACCATTTGAACAAACTTAGTAGAGGACCATAAGCTGATGCTACATGAAATACATGAGAGCTCTGTGCCATGTGGTTCCAGAGAAGAAGATTTTTTCCCAGTTTTTCCCTATACAAGCCTATGTAAAACTGTGACCCCCGGGGTGGGGCCAAATGTGACCCCTGGGTCACCATTTGAACAAACTTGGTAGAGGACCACAAGCTTATAGCAAATGCAAAATATTAAACCTCTGACTCTTGCAGTTTCAGAGAAGATTTTTTAAGTTTTTCCCTATACATGTCTATGTAAAACATGTGATCCTTGGGGCGGGGCCAAATGTGACCCGAGGGTCATCATTTGAACAAACTTGGTAAAGCACCATAAGCTTATAGTAAATGCAAAATATCAAACCTCTGGCTGTTGTAGTTTCCGAGAAGAAGATTTAAAAAAAAAAATCCTATATAAGTCTATGTAAAACTGTGACCCCCGGGGCGGGGACAAATTTGACCCCAGGGTCACCATTTGAACAAACTTAGTAGAGGACCATAAGCTGATGCTACATGTAATACATGAGAGCTCTGTGCCTTGTGGTTTCAGAGAAGAAGATTTTTTAAAGTTTTTTCCTATATGTCTATATGAAAAACATGCAAAACCTCAATATACAAACTTTGGACCCCCGGGGCACAGCCATTTTTGAACCCGGGGACTTTATTTGAACAATCTTGATAGTCTAGGCCTTGGCGATCATTTTAAAAGAAAAACTGTTGAAATCTGTCCAGCGGTTTTTTTAAGGTTTCGACCATATATGGTAATGGCAGCCATCTTGGATGTAACGCTGACCTAATTTTAACAAATCTAAAAAGCATTCATCTAAGGATCATCCATGTGAAGTTTGGTCAAAATTAGCCAAGCGGTTTCTGAGTAGAAGTCGTTTGAAGAAAAGTAAACAGACGACAGATGACGCACGACGGACGATGGAAGACGGACAACACACCATCCCATAAGCTCTGCTGGCCCTTGGCCAGTAGAGCTAAAAACTGTTGAAATCTGTCCAGCGGTTCTGGAGAAGAATATTTTTTAAGGTTTCGACCATATATGGCACATCTTGGATGTCACGCTGACCTAATTTTAACAAATATAGAAAGCATTCATCTAAGGATCATCCATGTGAAGTTTGGTCAAAATTAGCCAAGCGGTTTCTGAAGAGAAGTCGTTTGAAGAGAAGTCGTTTGAAGAAAAGTTAACGACGGACGACGGATGACGGACGACGGACGCAGAGTGATCCCAATAGATCACCTTGAGCCTTCGGCTCAGGTGATCTAAAAACATAGATATACTGCCCTTGGTGAGAGGAGAATTGATTTGAATTGAATTGGGTTTTAAGGTGCACCAACACATGACAGGTTATATGGCGCCTAACAGGAATGAACGTGTCAGGCTCATCCTACATCACATCAAGGTAAAACAAGAGCTGTCGGAGAACAGGGCAGCTTGACTATTCGATTTTTCAGAGAATAATAAATAATATAGCTAGTATATACCATCAGAAAACAAGGCTAAAACAATGTGGGGTGGGGTTGGGGGCGCAACATAGCTATGTGTAAGAATTGGCCAAAACTACAGAGAAATATGTAAAAAATAAAAAATAACAAATAAATCAAGTTTTGAGTGGGGTTGGGGATGTGAGTGGGATATAATATATATGTGTAAGAAGCTATGTAAGAATTCACCAAAACCAAAACAAAATATGTAAAATTTGTAGTGGGGTTGGGTGGGTGGGGGGCTTGGCAAGATAGCTGTGTAAGAGCCCATGCCAATATGAGTAAAGTAAGATGCATAATGCTGTAAGAAATCCCAAACCAAATTTATAGATATAAACATGTTTACATGCAAACCTAGATCTGCTTTTATTACACACTTTATGGCCCATCACAATTTGGGTTCCATGGGAGCCCAGAATTTGCAGAAGACAAAATTACTTACCCAACCCTTTACAACATACTATAAGGAAATTAATTCCAAAATTTAGTTCAGCTAGGACAAGAAATGTAAGAGATATAGACCTGTAAACACAGCTTACACGCAAAATTTGATGTGAAACAGGCACATTTTAAGGGCTATCAGAATTTGGGTTCCATTGGAGCCCAGGGGTTACTGGAACCAAAATTACTTTAGCAACCCTTAAGATAATGCTATAAGGAAGCTAATGACCAAATCTGATTGTGCTAGGGTAAGAATTGTAAGAGATATAGACTTGTAAACACAGCTTACACGCAAAATTTTATGTGAAATGGGACACATTTGATGATCATAATTTGAATTCCATGGGAGCCCATAGGTTACAGGAACCAAAATTGCTTCGGCAGCCCTTAAGATAACGCTATAAGGAAGAAGCCCATGGCCAAATTTGGTTGTGCTAGGATAAGAAATGTAAGAGCTAGCCCAAGTCAAAGTGAACTGCCTATTTAAGCAGTTTTGTAGCAGTTGCTTAGCAGTTTCTTCATTTTTTGGCAGTTTCTTAGCAGTCCTCAACAGTCCTGGTCTTAGCAGTTTTCAAAAACTGCTTATAAGTTGCAGAAACTGTAAAGAAACTGCTAGGAAAACTGCCATATTTCTTCCTTGGCAGTTCTCATACATCCATGCAACTAAGCAGTTTCTAAGCAGTTTCTAAGCAGTTCCTTACAAGTTCTCTAGCAGTTTTATCCTGCATGACCATGAACGAAAAAGTTATTATTTATCTATTGACACCAATGTGATTCTGACCAGAGCGCAAAAACCACAGACACCGTCTTCCTTTTTTCAAAATATTGGAGGGAAAATGGCTCCTAAATATTTACTGATTAAAAAGTAAGTGCTTTTGTGATTATACTTAATTGCCTTATTGCATGAAAACGTATTGTGCATTTAATACTTGTATTTGGATGAGAACAATTCTATACGTAGTCAGTAGAAAGAGTAATTTGCAAAGAAATCTGTATTGTCACCTGTTTTCGCGAAACTTATATGCAATATATGAAAAAGTATCAAACAGTAAATGTAAGTTAATTGTATGAAACTAGTACTGAAATGTAGTTGATATTTTGTTTATTATTATCTGGCAGTTGCATGTATCAGCTACTTAGAATAATTTAGTTTTGTTCAGATATAGAGATAAATTATTATATACAATAAAGTATGTTTTTGTGAGTTAATTGCTTTATATAATGGTTGAATTACAAGCAAGTGTTTTTTGAATATTCTGAAGGATTATATGTGTATAAAAAGTTCTCATGTATTTATATTAGTATTCTGTCTCGAAACTTAATTGTCTTAATTATTATGCTGTCGAAACCTGTTAATGTACATAATAAACGTTTTACTTAACTTTTATGTTCTATACAGTTTGTTCAACATATTTTGTCTTTAATATGTCAGTAAACAAATTGGGTCTGGTAGATCTGTTCCTTTTGGCATTTTTTACTTAGCTTGCCTGCAGTCTATTAGAAGTCCAAAGAATAATTGTACGTGAACTCTTTTATTTAAGCAGTTTTCTCGTGGGTGTGTCATTGACCTTACATGGAGCTTGGTTAGCAGTTCTCTAGCAGTTCTTTAGCAGTTCGAATGAATATTCATACAACTTAAGCAGTTTTCTTTCTGCTGTTGGGTGTGTCATGACCTAATATAGAGCTTGCATAGCAGTTCTCTAGCTGTTCTCTAGCAGTTCTAATGCATATTCATTAAATATAAGCAGTACATTAACATAATTCAGCAAAATAACTGCTTAGAAACTGCTAAAGAACTGCTTAAGAACTGCTAAGAAACTGCTATAAAACTGCTAAAGAACTGTTAATGTTAAGGAAGCTTCAGAAGGCTAGTGAACTGCTAAAGAACTGCTAAAGAACTGCTTAAATCTATCAACTGTTAAGGTTAAAAAACTGCTTAGGAACTGCCTTTCACTTTGACATGGGAGATATAGACATGTAAACACAGCTTACACGCAAACCTTGATGTGGGACGCCGACGCCAACGCCGACGTGATTACATAAGCTCTCTTATTCTTCGAATAGTCGAGCTAAAAATGGAGAACAGGCCTAGAACATTCTTACCTGCAGAACTGCAGAGTTACTGAAATTCTATAGTAGATGCTCCATTTTACGATGGAGCCACATTTCCACGTTTGCATACGTGGTGTCATGATAAAGGCCTTGCACGTCTCACTAGTGAATTAATCAACACTATATAATATATGTAGAAAGGGTCACTTGTGAACATACTATAAAATGTCCATTGGTCTTTAAATCTCCCCTCAATCTGCAAACCTTCCTCTCAAGCTCAGAATATCCACAAAAAATCAAAAGTTGACCAGATTAAAAAAAATTAAATTCCAGTCTTTTTCAGCACCCCTCAAAACTAGCTCCATTTCACTGATAATTCAACTGTATTCCTACCCATTTTCAAATAATCATATCTTCCTCGAAAATCACCCAGTGGCATCCAAACTTGGCAGAAGTCATGAACATGTTCCAATCTTGTCACCTGAAGGCAGAAATAAGAGAATGATTGCACATTTCCAAGTTGAGAGCAAACCGATTAACACAGCCCTAGTTTTTTACGGTGTAGGAATCTTCCTAACGTCATGGTCAAGAGAGGTAATTCTGTAGTGAGACCTGCATGAGCAAGATAAACAAAAAATCCGGGGATTCACATGTCTCGACTAACGGGGGCGCGACTTAAAAATAAAAAGATAAAATGTTGCTAAAATGAAAGTTTGTAAACATTTTCATCAAAGCAATGGAGTTTACAGTTTGCTAAAATGACATTTAAGGTCATTTGTTTAAAAACAACATGCCATTCTATAAACAAGAGGTCAATGACCTTGAAGCTCTACTGATTGATTTTGATTTCAGGAAGTAGTCGCTACAGACTTGTTTTTCGTGGCGGCCATCTTGAATATACGGCCGACCTGAAATTTTGCTAGGATCAATAAGACATCAAGAGCAACATTCCTGTGAAGTTTCATGAAAATCCGTCAAGAAGTTTCAGAGGAGTAATCGCTACAAGTTTTCATTATATAACTCTATGTAAACAAATGTAAACAAAGATGGCCACTGGCAGCCATGTTTACCGTCGAATCAAAATAATGTTCGACTCGGATAACCATCATGTCATGTTGATCATTTTAGAAAAAGTCCCATATCAATATCACTTATAGTTTTCAAGAAGTAGTCGCTACAAACTTATTTTTTAAAAATCTATTTTTAGCTGTGGTGGCGATCTTGAATTTCTGGTCAATCTGAAATTTTGCTAGGATCAATAAGACATTAAGAGCAACATTCCTGTGAAGTTTCATGAAAATCCGCCAAGTAGTTTCAGAGGAGTAGTCGCTACAAGTTTTTACTACATAACTCTATGTAAACAAAGATGGCCGCTGGCAGCCATGTTTAACGTTGAATCAAAACGAATTTTGACAAGGACCAACATCATGTCATGCTGATCATTTTAGAAATAGTCCTATATCAATATCACTTATAGTTTTCAAGAAGTAGTCGCTACAAACTTGTATTTTGAAAATTTATTTTTAGCCAGGGCGGCCATCTTGAATTTCCGGCCGACCTGAAATTTTGCTAGGATCAATAAGACATCAAGAGCAACATTCCTGTGAAGTTTATGAAAATCCGTCAAGTAGTTTCAGAGGAGTAGTCGCTACAAGTTTTCATTATATAACTCTATGTAAACAAAGATGGCCGCTGGCAGCCATGTTTAACGTCGAATCAAAATAATTTTCAATAAGGACCAACATCATGTCATGCTGATCATTTTAGAAAAAGTCCCATATCAATATCACTTAAGAGTTTTCAAGAAGTAGTCGCTACAAACTTATTTCTTAAAAATCTATTTTTAGCTGTGGTGGCCATCTTGAATTTCTGGCCGATCTGAAATTTTGCTAGGATCAATTAGACATTAAGAGTAACATTCCTGTGAAGTTTCATGAAAATCCGCCAAGTAGTTTCAGAGGAGTAGTCGCTACAAGTTTTTACTATATAACTCTATGTAGACAAAGATGACCGCTGGCAGCCATGTTTAACGTCGAATCAAAAAGATTTTTGACAAGGACCAACATCATGTCATGCTGATCATTTTAGAAATAGTCCTATATCAATATCACTTATAGTTTTCAAGAAGTAGTCGCTACAAACTTGTATTTTGAAAATTTATTTTTAGCAAGGGCGGCCATCTTGAATTTCCGGCCGACCTGAAATTTTGCTAGGATCAATAAAACATCAAGAGCAACATTCCTGTGAAGTTTATGAAAATCCGTCAAGTAGTTTCAGAGGAGTAGTCGCTACAAGTTTTCATTATATAACTCTATGTAAACAAAGATGGCCGCTGGCAGCCATGTTTAACGTCGAATCAAAACAATTTTCGACAAGGACCAACATCATGTCATGCTGATCATTTTAGAAAAAGTCCCATATCAATATCACTTAGAGTTTATAAGAAGTAGTCGCTACAAACTTGTTTTTTAAAAACCGCTTTTTAGATTTGGCAGCCATCTTGGATTTCACATCAACATGAATTTTTGCTAGGATCAACTAGACTTCATGGGCAACATTTCTGTAAAGTTTCATGAAAATCCATTCAGTAGTTTCAGAGGAGTAGTCGCTAAAAAAAAAGTTTACGGACAGACGGACGGACGGACGGACAGACAGACAGACAGACAGATGGACGCCGCACCACGGCATAAACTCTGCTGATCTCTGATCAGTCGAGCTAAAAACAAGAGGGACAAGATGGCCAAGATGGCCCTAAATAGATCACCTGGGTACTGGCACATTATCAAAGTTCTTCGAAATCTTATGGTCATATACAATCTGTGCAAGTTTGGTTAAAATTGTTCAAGAAATGTGGCCTCTGTTGTGTTAACAACATTGATATAGACATTGACAAAGTTTGGTAAAGATCAAATACAAAATGAAGATGCTAGAGTGTAACACCTGGGGCAGCGCCAATTTTGACCCCAGGGCTACATTTGTATATATGAGAGCTGTGTACCTTGTGGTTTCAGAAGCAGGTTTTTAAGATTTTCCCTATTCAAATCTGTGTTAAAACATGTCACCCCTGGGGCGGGGCCAAATGTGACCCCAGGGTCACCATTTGAACAAACTTGGTAAAGGACCATAATCTTATAGTAAATGCAAAATATGAAACCTCCGTTGTCCGTCAACCGTCTGTCTGTCGTCCGTCCGTCTGTTAAGTTTTGGCTTGTGAACACTCTAGGGCTTTCATTATTGATCAGATCTTTACTGTTGGCTCTTGTAATTTCAGAAAAGAAGATTTTTTAAGTTTGTCCCTATATAAGTCTATATAAAACATGTGACCCCGGGGATAGGGCCAAATTTGACTCCAGGGTCACCATTTGAACAAACTTGGTAGAGGACCATAAGCGTATAGCAAATGCAAAATATTAAACCTCTGGCTCTTGCAGTTTCAGAGAAGAAGATTATTTTTTTATGTTTTTCCCTATACTAGTCTATGCAAAACCGTGACACATGGGGCGGGGTCAAATGTGGCCCCAGGGTCACCATTTGAACAAACTTGGTAAAGGACCATAATCTTATAGTAAATGCAAAATATGAAACCTCTGTTGTCCGTCGTCTGTCGTCCGTCTGTTAAGTTTTGGCTTGTGAACACTCTAGGGCTTTCATTATTAATCGGATCCTTGTAATTTCAGAGAAGATTTTTTAAGTTTGTCCCTATCTAAGTCTATATAAAACATGTGACCCCGGGGATAGGGCCAAATTTGACTCCAGGGTCACCATTTGAACAAACTTGGTAGAGGACCATAAGCTGTTATAGCAAATGCAGTATTAAACCTCTGGCTCTTGCAGTTCCAGAGAAGATTATTGTTTTAAGTTTTTCCCTAGACTATGTAAAACTGTGACCCCTGGGCGGGGCCAAATGTGACCCCAGGGTCACCATTTGAACAAACTTGGTAAAGGACCATAATTTTATAGTAAATGCGAAATATTATACCTCTGGCTCTTGTAGTTTCAGAGATTTTTAAAAAAAAAAATCCTATATAAGTCTTGTAAAACTGTGACCCCAGGGGCAGGGCCAAATTTGAAACGAGGGTCACCATTTCAACAAACCTGGTAGAGGACCATAAGCTTATAGCAAACGCAAAATATTAAACCTCTGGCTCTTGTAGTTCCAGAGAAGAAGATTTTTTCAGTTTTTCTCTATAAAAGCCTAAGTAAAACTGTGACCCCAGGGCAGTCCCAAATGTCGCCCCAGGGTCATCATTTGAACGAACTTGGTAAAGGACCATAATCTTCCAGTAATTGCAAAATATTAAAACTCTGGCTCTTGCAGTTTCAGATTTTTTAAGTTTTTTCCTATAGAAGTCTATGTAAAACTGTGTGCTGGGTCAAATTAGACCCCAAGTTGAACAAACTTAGTAGAGGACAATAAATTGTAGATCTTTTTAAAAGAAAAACTGTCAAAATCTGTCCACCGGTTCTTGAGAAAGATTTTTTAAGGTTTCATCCATATATGGTAATGGCGGCTATCTTGTATATCGCGCTGACCTAATTTTAAACAAGAGGGCCAAGATGGATCACCTGAGGATCTTTGCAATGATGAAAAAATTGTCCTCTCGCAAATGCTGATTGAAGACATTTTTAATTCTTTTATTAGGTAAGTCGATGCAAAAACATGATCAATCTCTAGCTACATACAAACTTTGGACCCAGGGGTTGCAGCCATCTTTGACCCAAGGGACTTCAAATGAGCAAACTTAATAGACCAGGGGTTAGCGATCATTAATAATAATAAAGAACACGAGAACAAGGGGGCCTGTGGATGCTCTACAAGCTAAAATGGCTCTTATATCAAGGGTTTTATCATTAAATTCCTATCAATACCTTTTTACAAATGTAAAACACAACAACACCCTCAACCGAAATTTAAACACAAACCTCCATGCTAACTATTTAAAAGAAGATTTTTTAAGTTTTCCCTATATAAGTCTATGTAAAACATGCAAACTCTTTATATACAAAAGAAAAAATAACAAAAGAAAAAATGCATCCAAACAGGAAGCAATAATAACAAGAGGTCGATGACCTGGAAGCTGTACCGATAGGTTTTTGATAGCTAGATCAACATTCCTGTGAAGTTTCATGAAAACCTGTCAAGTAGTTTCAGAGGAGTACTCCCTACAAGTTTTTACTATATAACTCTATGTAAACAAAGATGGTCGTGGCAGGCATGTTTAATGTTGAATCAAAATAATTTTCAACAGGGACCAACACCATGTCATGCTGATCATTTTAGAAAAAGTCCCATATCAAATATCACATAGTTTTCAAGAAGCAGTCGCTACAATTTTATTTTTTTTAAATCAATTCTTAGCAGTGACGGATATCTTAAATTTCCAGCCAACCTGAAATTTTGCTAGACATCATGAGTAACATTCCTGTGAAGTTTCATGAAAATCCATCAAGAAGTTTCAGAGAAGTAGTCGCTACAAGTTTTTACTATATAACTCTATGTAAACAAAGGAAAAGTTCCATATCAATATAGCTTATAGTTTTCAAGAAGTAATCACTAAAAACTTTTTTAAAAATCTATTTTTAGCCGTGGCTGCCATCTTACATTTCCGGCCGACCTGAAATTTTGCTAGGACCAACTAGACATCAAGAGCAACATTCCTGTGAGGTTTCATGAAAATCCGTCAAGTAGTTTCAGACGAGTAATCGCTACAATTTTTACTATATAACCCTATGTAAACAAAGATGGTCACTGGCAGCCATGTTTAACTTTAAATCGAAATAATTTTCGACAAGGACCAACATCATGTCATGCTGATCATTTTAAAAAAAGTCCCATATCAATATTCCTTAAAGTTTGTTTCAAGAAGTACTCGCTACAAAATAATCTTTGAAAAATCTATTTATTAGCCATGGCGGCCATCTTAAATTTCCGGCCAACCTGAAATTTTGCTAGAATTAACTAGACATCAAGAGCAACATTCCTGTGAAATTTTAGAGGAGTAGTCGCTACAAGTTTTTACTCGCTACAAGTTTTTACTGTATAACTATGTAAACAAAGATGGCCACCGGCAGCCATGTTTAATGTCGAATCAAAATGATTTTCAACAAGGACCGACGTCATGTCATGCTGCTCATTTTAAAAAAAGTCCCATATCAATATTACTTATAGTTTTCAAGAAGTAGTCACTACAAACTTGTTTTTTAAAAATCTATATTTAGCCATGGCAGCCATCTTGAATTTCCGGCCGACCTAAAATTTTGCTATGATCAACTAGACATCAAGAGCAACATTCACGTGAAATTCCATGAAAATCTGTCAAGTGGTTCAGAGGAGTAGTCGCTACAAGTTTTTATTATTCATGTAAACAAAGATGGCCATCGGCAGCCATGTTTAATGTCGAATCAAAGTGATTTTCGACAAGGACCAACATATCCCATATCAATATCATTTTTCAAGAAGTAGTCGCAACAAAATTTTTTTTTTAAAAATTATTTTTAGCAGCGGCAGCCATCTTGAATTTCCGGCCGAAATAACATTTTGTTAGGATCAACTAGACATCAAGCGCAACATTCCTGTGAAATTTCATGAAAATATGTCAAGTAGTTTCAGGAGTATTCGCTACAAGAGTTTACTATATAACTCTATGTAAACAAAGATGGCCACTGGCAGCCACGTTTAATGTCGAATCAAAATGATTTTCAACAAGGACCAACATCATGTCATGCTGATAATTTTAGAAAAACTCCCATATCAATATTACTTATAGCTTTCAAAAAGTAGTCGCTACAAAATTGTTTTTTAAAAATCAATTTTCAGCCGTGGTTGCCATCTTGAATTTCTTGCCGACCTACAATTTTGCTTGGACCAACTAGACATCAAGAGCAACATTCCTGCGAAGTTTCATGAAAATCCGTCAAGTAGTTTCAGAGGTGTAGTCGCTACAAGTTTTCATTATATAACTCTATGTAAACAAAGATGGGCGCTGGCAGCCATGTTTAACGTCGAATCAAAACGATTTTCAACAAGGACCAACATCATGTCATACTGATCTTTTTAGAAAAAGTCCCATATCAATATCACTTAGAGTTTTCAAGAAGTAGTCGCTACAAACTTGTTTTTTAAAAACCTATTTTTAGATTTGGTGGCCATCTTGGATTTCACATCAACATGAATTTTTGCTAGGATCAACTAGACTTCATGGGCAACATTTCTGTAAAGTTTCATGAAAATCCATTCAGTAGTTTCAGAGAAGTAGTACAAAAAAAGTTTACGGACAGACAGACAGACGACGAAGGCCGCACCACGGCATAAGCTCTGCTGATCTCTGATCAGTCGAGCTAAAAACTGCATAGGTACATTGGCCGTAGTGGGAAGAGAAAGCCTGCTGATTTGGGGGGCCAGTAGGTCAAAGGTAAAGGTCACAGTGACCTTATAATAGGTACATTGAACTTAGTAAGAGGACAAACTCTCTTGTTTTTGGGGCCAGCAGTTAAAGGTAAAGGCCACAGTGACCTTATATGGAAATTTACATTCAACACAATCACTTCAAAACAATAACCCGTGGCCGAGTGGTGAACGTCTTGACTTGAAATCACTTGCCCCTCACCGCTGTAGATTCGATCCTTCAGGGGCCTAGGAATCTTTATGTGAGGAAGCTATCCAGCTGGCTTACGGAACGTCGGTGGTTTTACCCAGGTGCCCGCCCGTGCACTAAAGTTGCCCGGAGGGGCGCCTGGGGTCTTCCTCCACCGACGGAAGCTGGAAAGTCGCCATAGGACCTTAGCTGTTGGTGCGACTATAAAATCCAATTCAATCAATCAAAACCATAACACCTACACTTGTGAAACATACTGGGTACACTTAGCGAGAGGATAAACTCTATTGTTTTTGGATCAATAGGTTTACTTTAAAAGCCACAGAAATATGGAAATATGCATTCCGCAGAGTGATTTCGAAACCAAAACACCTATATACTTCATAGGTAGATTGCCTTTCATGAGTGCCACACATATCTTATTGCTTTTGCAGAGTAGGTTAAAGGTAAAGGTCACAGTGACCTTATCTGTAAATATGCATTCCGCACAAAAACTGCAAATGCATAAAACCTTACACTCATAAAACTGCATAGGTATATTGCCCATAGTGAGATCAAAACCCTTTTATTTTCGAGACCACTTGGCTAAAGGTAAAGGTCATAGCGCCTTATATGGAAGAATGCATGCCGCACAATAACTTCAAAATCAAAACACCTATATTCATAAATATTCATATGTACATTGCCCTTTACGAGAGGAGACATCTAGTGTTTTTGGTGCCAGTAGGTTAAACCTAAAGGTCACAGTGACCTTATACGGAAATATGCATTATGCCATAATAACTTCAAAACCATAACACCTACACTCATGAAAGTGCATAGGTATATTGAGGCCAGTAGTAAGTATGCTAAAGGTAAAGGTCACAGTAACCTTAACCTTATATGGAAATATGCATTCCGCAACCATAACAACTAAAACTTATAAAACTTCTGGTGTACATTGCTCCCTTAGTGAGAGGAGCAACCCTGTGGTTTTGAGATCATTATTTACGTCATAGTGACCTTATTTGGAAATATGCATTCCGCACAATAACTTTAGAGGTACATTGCCCTTGGTAAGAGGTGAAACGATTTTGATTTTGGGGACAGTAGGTTAAAGGTAAAGGTCGGAGTGAGCTTATATAGAAATATGCATTCCGCACAATAACTTTAAAACCATAACACCTACACCCATAAAACTGCATAGGTACATTGCCCTTTGTGAGTGGAGAAATCTTTTCTTTTTTAAGAGAAAAAGGATAAAGATAAAGGTCACAGTGATCTCATACGGAGATATTCAGTCTGCACAAAAACTTCAGAACCATATAACCTACAATCATAAAACTTCAGTGGTACATTTCCCTTGCAAAGAAGTGAAACAATTTTGATTTTGGGGCCAGTAGGTTAAAGGTAAAGGTCAGTGACGTTATATGGAAATATGAATTCTGCACAATAACTTCAAAAGTATAAAAACTACACTCACAAATAGAGAATATTATGTCAGTGCCTTTTACTATCAAGTTTATTAGGCTCGGCACGAAAACTAAGAATGGCGAGGCTACTTGATAGTAAAAGGCACCGACATAATATTCAATTTATCATGCAGATCATCCATATTTTCTGTAGGATTTACTATTATTACCTATTTCTCAGAATGGTACGCTTATCGAGGACGTCGCCATGTTGTTGTTTTTTGTTTGTTTTATGACGTCAGGCAAAGTTACGTGCATGACGTCGGATAACGATACGTACAATAAACGTGAGGGATTCCGCATTGATTTGCTTTTTGGTCAGTGCCTAATTAAAGCAAAATTTAATAGGTCACCCCTTTATTAGGCAGAAAATGCATATCTGCATGATAAAATTACATATGTGCACTGCCCATAGTGAGAGGAGAAAGCGTATTGTGTTTGGAGCAAGTAGGCTAAAGGTAAAGGTCACAAAGGCCTTATATGGAAATATGCATTTCGCACAATAACTTCAAAATCAAAACATCTACTCTCATAAAACTGCATAGCAACATTGCCCATAAAGCAAAGGTCTTATATGGAATTATGAATTAGGCACAATAACACAAAATCAAAACACATATATTCATAAAACGTACATTACCCTTCATGAGAGGAAAACCCTGTTGTTTTTGTGAGGCCAGTAGGTTAAAGCTACAGGTCACAGTGGACTTATATGCAAATATGCATTCTGCACAACTTCAAAACCACCACACCTACACTGATAAACCTTATTGTGCATATTATGAGAGGAGCAACCCTATGTTTTTGGAGCAGTAGGCTAAATTTAAATGTCACAGTGACATTATATGGAAATATGCATTATGCACAATAGTTTCAAAATCAAAACACATATATTGATAAAACATACTATGTACATTGACCTTCATGAAAGGAGAAACTCTGTTATTTCTGGGGCCAGTAGGTTAAAGATAAAGGTCAAAGTGGCCTTATATGGAAATATGCATTCCACAGAAAAACTTCAAAACCATACCACCTAAACTTATAAAACATATTATGTAAAATGGCCTTAGTGAGAGGAGCATCACTATGGTTTTGGGATCAACAGGTTAAATTGGTTAAAAGTCACAGTGACCTCATAGGTAAATATGCAATTAGCACAACAACGTCAAAACCATAAAATTCTACACTTATAAAACATTGAAGGTACATTACCTTTAGTGTGAATAGACACCCTGTTGTTATTGGGGCTAGTAGTTTACAAGAAATCCATGGATTCACATGTCCCGCCTAATGGTGGCAAGACTTAAAAATAAAAGATAAATGTTGCTTAAATAAAAGTTTGTAAACATTTTAATAACTAAAACCAATGGAGTTGATGACATTTAAGTCCATTTGTTTATAAAAGAAATCAAAAAGAAAATTCATCAGCTCCAAAAAGTAGGTCAAGGTCATAGACGAAATCGATGCATTCAAAAAGATGCACTACGCAAGACACAACTATGTCAAAATAGAATGTTTTGTCTTCCAAATATTAAGCTTTTAACTAGGTTTAAAGCATCTAGTGCATAATTGTAGTTCCTGAGAAAGTGATGTAAATGTAAGAATTAAAGTTATCTGCCCTTTGCTTGGAGGGTGAAGGTCACACCCACATTTGCTTTTTGACAAGTTCTGATGTACTACCCAAGAAACAAGCATAAGCGGAGTTTGAATGGTCTAATGCATAAAGTTTTGAGAAAGTGACAAACGCAAGTGTTGAAAGTAAAAACTATTAAGTTATCTGCCCCTTGCTTAGAGGGTCAAGGTCACATCCACATTTGCTTTGTCACTTTGCGATGTACCACCCAAGATACAACTATAAGCATGAAAGGTCTAGTGCATATAGTTTGTGAAAAGGTGACCTAAAGCAGAAGTTGAAGGTAAAAAGGATTACGTTCCAAGGATCACCTTTATCAGTATTTATTATCTGCCCTTTGGTTGGCGGGTCAAAGTCACTTCCACATTTGCTTTGTCACGTTGCAATGTACCACCCAAGATACAACTTTAAGAAAAGTTTGAAAGGTCTAGTGTATGCAGTTTGTGACAAAATTACCAAACCGCAAAACCTAAATGCTGACGTCCTTTGCCTTCGCCGCCACCGTTGGAAAATGCAACACCTATGTCTCTTTTTTCTTCGAAAAGGTGAGACAAAAAAGGTCACAGTGACCTTATATAGAAATATGATCTGCACAATAACTTCAAAATCATAACACCTACACTCACAAAACTGCATAGGTACATTGCCCTTAGTGAGAGGAGAACGCCTATAGTTTTTGAGGCTAGTAGGTTAAAGGTAAAGGACACAGTGACCTTATATGGAAATATGCATTTCGATCAATATCTTGAAACCTTAACACCTACACTAAGAAAACTTAATAGGTACATTGCCCTTTGTAAGAGGGGAAAGCCGTTCTTGTTTTTGAGGCCAGTACTTCAAAGGTAAAGGCACTGTTGCTGGAAAAGCAACATCTTTGTCTCTTTTTTTTCTTCGAAAAGGTGAGACAAAAAGGGTCACAGTTACCTTATTTGCAAATATGCATTCTGCACAATAACTTTAAAAGAATAACACCTACACCCATTAAACTTCATATGTATATTGACCTTGGTTAGTGGAGAAATCCTCTTGTTTTTGGGGCCAGTAGGTTAAAGGTAAAGTTCACGGTGACCTTATATGGAAATACGCATTCCGTACAAAATAACTTGAAAGCATAGCACCTACACTCACAAAGCTGCATAGGTTCATTGGCCGTAGTGAGAGGAGAAACCCTGCTGTTTTAGGGGCCAGTAGGTCAAAGATAAAAGTAACATTGACTTTATATCGAAATATTATAACCAAAACACCTACACTTATAGAACTTAGTGGGTACATTGCCCTTAGTGGGAGGAAAACCCTATTGTTTTCGGTTCAATAGGTTTAATTTAAAAGTTACAGTGACCTTATAGGTAAATATGCATTTCACACAAAAGTTCAAAACATCTACACTCATAAAAGTTCAGAGGTACATTTGCCTTAGTGAGGAGGGACACAATGCTGTTTATGGGGTCTTTAGCTTAAAGTAAATGTCACAGTGACCTTATACGGAAATAGGTTATCTGCACAATAACTTGAAAACCTTAACACCTACACTAAGAAAACTTAATAGGTACATTGCCCTTGGTAAGAGAGGAAACCCTTTTGTTTTTGAGGCCACTACTTCAAACGTAAAGGTCACAGTCACTTTATTTGGAAATATGCATTTTGAGCAATGACTTCAGAAGAATGACGCCTAAACTACTTAAACTTCATATATATATTGACGTTGGTTAGAGGAGAATACTGTTGTTTTTGGAGCAGCAGGTTAAATATACCCGAATACATCGGCCTTAGTGAGAAAGGACACCCTGCTGTTTCTGGACCTTTAGCTTAACTGTTAAGGTCACAGTGACCTTATATGGAAATATCCTCCATCAGTACCATGAAATATCATGAGTGTAGGTGTTATGGTTTTGATGTAACTGTGCAGAATGAATATTTCCATCCAACGTCACTGTGACCTAGAGCTTTGACCATTGGCCATAAAAAAGTTATTGGGCATAGTGCTTATTTCCGTAAAAGGTCATTGTGACCGTAACATTTAAACTACTGGCCTGGGCTAAAGGTAAAGGTCACAGTGACCTTATATGGAAATATGCATACCGCGAAATAACTTCAAAACCATTCATATAACTTCAGAGCTACCTTGCCCTTAGTGACAGGAGACATCCTATTGTTTATGAGGCCAGTAGGTTAAATATAAAGGCCACAGTGACCTTATATGGAAATATGCAATCTCCACAATAACTTCAAAGCATGACACCTATATTCAGAAAACTTCTATGTACATTGCCTTTCATGAGAGGAGAAATCCTTTTTTTTTAGGGCCAGTAGGTTAAAGTGAAAGGTCACAGTGACCTTATATGGAAATATGTTTTCCCCATAATAAAACAAACTTCATAACCATAACAACTACACTTATAAAACTTAGGTAAATTGCCCTTGATGAAATGAGAAGTCTACTTGTTTTTGGGGACAGTAGGTTAATGGTTAATGTCACAATGTGGAAATATGCTTTATGCACTATTTCTTCATAAACATAACACCTAGTCATAAAACATCAGAAGTACAGTGAAATTGGTGAGAGGAGATTGCCCTTGGTGACTGGAGAAATCTTATTGTTATGGGGAAAAGTAGGTTAAAGGTAAAGGTCACTGTGACCTAATATGGAAATAAGCATTTTGCACAAAAACTTCAAAACCATAACACCTACACTTATAAAACATCAGAGGTAGTGCGAGGAGACAAGCTGTTGTTCATGGGGCCAGTAGCTTAAAAGAGGCCACAGCTAGCAGTGACCTTAGATGAAAATATGCAATCTGAACAATAACTTCAAAACCACCTACACACATAAAACTGCATAGGTACATTGCCTTAGATGAGAGGAGAAACTTGATTATTTTTGGGGCCAATAAATGTAGAGGTACATTGTACATTGCCCTTGTTATGGGGGCCAGTAGCTTAACATTTAGAGGGGAGTTATTGGGACATTTCACCCTAATAACTTCCAAACGATGACACTACTCATGAAACTGCATAGGTACATTGCCCGTAGTGAGAGGAGAAATACTATCATATTTGTGGCTAGTAGGTTAAAGGTAAAGGACACAGTAAACTTATATGTAAATATGCATTTCACACAATAACTTAAAAAACATAACACCTACACTCATGAAACTGCATAGGTACATTGCCTTAGATGAGAGGAGAAACTTTATTATTTTTGGGGCCAATAGATGTAGAGATACATTGCTCTTGTTATTGGGGCCAGTAGCTTAAAAACTACAAGGGTGTTGCCAGTAGCTTAAAAACTAGAAGGGTGTTATAGGGGCTTTTCACCCTAATAACTTCCAAACGATGACACTACTCATGAAACTGCATAGGTACATTGCCCGTAGTGAGAGGAGAAATACTATCATATTTGTGGCTAGTAGGTTAAAGGTAAAGGACACAGTGACCTTATATGGAAATATGCATTTCACACAATAACTTAAAAACCATAACACCTACACTCATGAAACTGCATAGGTACATTGCCCATAGTGAGAGGTGAAAACCTATTGTTTTTGTGGACAGCAGGTTTAAGCTAAAGGTAACAGTGACCTTATATGGAAATATGCATTCCGCACAACAACTACAAAAGCATAACACCTACACATATAAAACTTATTGTGTACATTGCCCTTAGTGAGAGGAGCAACCCTATGGTTGTGGGATCAATAGGTTATTACAGGTCACAGTGACCTTATAGGGTCATAGCATTCAGCACAATAATTTCAGACTATGACACCTACACTCATAAATCTTCATAGGTGCATTGCCCTTCATGAGAGGAGAAATATATTGTTGTAGGGCCAGTGGGTTAAAGCTAAAGGTCTCAGTGACCTTACATAGAAATATGCATTGCTCACTATTTCTTCAAAACCATAAAACCTACACTCATAAAATTGTACAGGTATATTGTCATGGATGAGAGGATAAACCCTATTGTTTTTAGATCAATAGGTTTCATTTAAGTTACACCGAACTATTGTTAGAAAGGACACCCTGCTGTTTCTGGGGCGTTTAGCTTAAATGTAAATGTCACAGTGATCTTATATGGAAATAAGCAATCTGCACAATAAATTCAAAACCATAACACCTTCTGCCATAAAACTCCGTAGGTACCATGAAATGTTATGAGTGTAGGTGTTATGGTTTTGAAGCTACTATACAGAATGTATATATCCATCTAATGTCACCGAGACCTTGCGCTTTGACGACTTGGCCATAAAAACAATAGGGTTTCTCCTCTTACCAAAGGCAATGTACCTGTGAAGTGTCATGAGTGTAGGTGTTAAGGTTTTCAAGTTATTGGGCGTAATGAAAATTTCCGTAAAAGGTCATTGTGACCTTTACATTTAACCTACTGGCCTAGGTTAAAGGTAAAGGTCACAGTGACCTTATATGAAAATACACATGCTGCAAAATAACTTCAAAACCATAACACCTACATTCATATAACTTAGAGGTACATTGCCCTTAGTGATAGGTGACATCCTAATGTTTTTGGGGTAAGTAGGTTAAATATGCATTCCGCACAATAATTTCAAACTATGACACCTGCACTAATAAATCTTCAAAGGTACATTGCCCTTCATGAGAGGAAAAATCTATTGTTGTAGGGCCAGTAAGCTAAAGGTTACAGTGCCCTTACGTGGAAATATGTATTCCTCACTATTTCTTCAAATCCATAACATCTACACCCATAAAACTAGCAGGTACATTGTCATGGAGGAGAGAATAACCCCTATTGTTTTGGCCAGTTGGTTAAAGGTAAATGTCACAGTGACCTTATATGGAAATATGCATTTCGTACAATAACTTGAAAACCTTAACACCTACAATAAGACAATGCCTACAGCACCCTTGGTAAGATGAGAAACCCTTTGTTTTTGAGGCCAGTACTTCAAAGGTAAAGGTCGCGGTCACCTTATTTGAAAATATGCATTCTGCACAACGACTTCAAAAGAATCACACCTACATTCATTAAACTTCATATGTATATTGACCTTGGTTAGAGAAATATTTTGGGGTCAGTAGGTTAAAGGTAAAGGTCACAGTGACATTATATGGAGATATGCATTCTGCAAAATAATTTCAAAAGCATAAAACCTACACCCATAAAACTGCATAGGTACATTGGTAATAGTGAGAGGAGAAATATTGCTCTTTTGGGAGCCAGTATGTCAAAGGTAAAGGTCATGGTGACCTTATGTTGACATATGCTTTCCATGCAACAACTTCAAAACCATACCGCCTACACTTATAAAACTTAGTGTGAACATTGCCCTTAGCAGGAGGAACAACCCTATTGTTTTCAGATCAATAGGTTTCATTTAAAAGTTACAGTGACCTCATAGGTAAATATGCATTTCACACAAAAACATCAAAACGATAACATTACACTCATAACGCTTCAGAGGTAATTTGTCTTAGTGTGAAAAGGACTCCCTGCTGTTTCTGGGGCCTTTAGCTTAGATGTAAAGGTCACAGTGACCTTATATGGAAATATGCAATCCGCAAAATACATTCAAAACCACAACACCTACACCCATAAAACGAATGAAGTTACTGCGCAGAAATAGGTCGAACGTCACTGTGACCTTGAGATTTGACCCCCTGGCCATAAAAACAATAGGGTGTCTCCACTCACCAAAGGCAATGTACCTGTGACGTTTCCTGAGTGTAGGTGTTATGGTTTTGACGTTACTGGGTATAATGCAAATTTCCGTAAAAGACCATTGTGACCGTTACATTTAACCTACTGGCCTAGGTTAAAGGTAAAGGTCAAAGTGACCCTATATGGAAATATGCATTCTGCAAAATAACTTCAAAACCATAACACCTACATTCATATAACTTTAGAGGTACATTGTCCATCGTGATAGGAGACATCTTATTGTTTTTGGGGCAAGTAGGTTCAATTTTAAGGTCACAGTGATCTTAAAGGTTAATATGCATTTCGCACAATAATTTCAAACTATGAAACATACAATCATAAACCTTCATAGGTACAATGCCCTTGGTAAGAGGAAAAACCCTATTATTTTTGAGGCCAGTAGGTTAAAGGTAAAGGTGACATTGACTTTATATTTGGAAATATATATTTCGCACAAAAAGTTCAAAAGCATAACACCTGCATATGTACATTGCCCGTAGTGAGAGAGAAATCCTTTTTTTTTTAGGCAAGTGGGCTAAAGGTAAAGGTCAGTGATCTTATATGGAAATATGCATTACACACAATAACTTCAAAATCAAAATATGCATTCTGGCAATATGCATTCTGCATTTATTTTAATCCGTGGCGGCCATCTTTTAATTTCAGGCCGATCTGAAATTTTGCTAGGATCAATTAGACATCGAGAGCTACATTCCTGTGAAGTTTCATGAAAATCCGTCAAGTAGTTTCAGAGGAGTAATCGCTACAAGTTTTCATTATATAACTCTATGTAAACAATGATGGCCACTGGCAGCCATGTTTAACGTCGAATCAAAATAATATTTGACTCGGATAACCATCATGTCATGCTGATCATTTTAGAAAAAGTCCCATATCAATATCACTTATAGTTTTCAAGAAGTAGTCGCTACAAACTTATTTTTTAAAAACATATTTTTAGCTGTGGCGACCATCTTGAATTTCTGGCCGATCTGAAATTATTCTAGAATCAATAAGACATTAAAGGGACACTGTCCGTAACTTTTAGCTTATAAAACACACAATAATTATGTTCGCAAACATTACACACTAAACACTATTGAATATTTACTAATTAAAAGCAAGATTGTTAAACGGAATTCAATCGCGGTACAAAAAAAAGTAAATCCGCTTTGTGCGTTTAACTCGCAGCCCAAACTAAAATAACACTCACCGTAATAATAGTGTGTGTGAGCATAAAGTGGTCGACAACACTCCTGACTGAGCTAAGCGGGCTATACATATTTCGCAATACATACTGTGGTCAAAACCTAATGTGCTAATGGAAGTCACGTGATCGCAGAATAGGTAAATATTGTGGGTCCCACTTTATTTACATATAATAATTCAAACTTTTTTTTTTCAAACTCACGAATGTATTCCTACATACTTCTTGGGTCTATCCTCATGTTTTCATGTATACATGTCACTGAATAAAAGTCAGCCAGTTATTTGGTTATGCTCAATATCTGCTTACTTACGGACAGTGTCCCTTTAAGAGCAATATTCCTGTAATGTTTCATGAAAATCTGCCAAGTAGTTTCAGAGGAATAGTCGCTACAAGTTTTTACTATATAACTCCATGTAAACAAAGATGGCCGCTGGCAGCCATGTTTAACGTTGAATCAAAATGATTTTTGACAAGGACCAACATCATGTTATGCTGATCATTTTAGAAAAAGTCCCATATCAATATCACTTATAGTTTTCAAGAAGTAGTCACTACAAACTTGTATTTTGAAATTTATTTTTAGCCGTGGCGGCCATCTTGGATTTCCGGCTGACCTGAATTTTTGCTAGGATCAAATAGACATCAAGAGCAACATTCCTGTGAAGTTTCATGAAAATCATGAAATGGGGGTAGAGAGGCAGGGAATGAGGTGCAGGGGTGCTACATATATGTGTAAGAAGCTATGTGTAAGAATTTACCAAAACAACACAGATATATGTAAAAAAACAATAAACATTAAATAAAAATATTCCATTTCGAGCGTGGGGATGGGGTGGGGGAGTGGAGTGGGGTGGGGCCAACATAGCTATATGTAAGAATGACCAAAACAACACAGAATTATGTAAAAAACAATAAACATTAAATAAAAATATTCCATTTCAAGCGAGGGGGTGGGGTGGGGGAGGGGAGTTTCGAGTGTGGGGGGAGGGGGAGCGTGGAGTGGCAGGGAATGGGGTAGAGGGGGCAACATATATGAGTAAGAAGCTATGTGTAAGAATTTACCAAAACAACACAAATATATGTAAAAAACAATAAACATTAAATAAAATGTTCCATTTCGAGCGTGGGGGTGGGGTGGGGGAGGGGAGGTGGGGCAACATAGCTATGTGTAAGTATTGACCAAAACAACACACATATATGTAAAAAAAAAAAGAAAAAAAAAAAGAGTTTTAGTGGTTGTGTCTGTGGCGATGGGGCAGGGGGAGAGGGAGCGACATATATATATATAAGAAGCTATGTGTAAAAAGCTATGTGTAAGAATTAACCAAAACAACACAGAAATATATGTAAAAACAGAGGCCCAAGAGGGCCTATGGATGCTCTACTGGCTAATATGGCTCTTATACAGAGCTCCAGATAAGGTGCGCATTTGCGTAAATACGCAAATAAAATGGTAGAAAAAGCAAAACACTAAATAAATACAAAACCATGCGTATCATAACGCAAAAGAAATGTCTGATACGCAATTCCTCGCAAATTGCTAGCGTATTTTGCAATTTTTCATTTCTCACAATATCTCGAAACAAAAGCAAATGTAGGTAAAAGACCGAAACTGCCGAGTGAACAGACTGGTTTCGCAATTCAGTTTAATTTGTGCGCTTTTTATATCATGTAGGCGCTTGGCGATCTAAATCAAGCGTCGGTTAAAAATGTCGGCGAATGTCAACAAACGCGGACGGATAAAAACACCGCAAAAAAAACACAAATAAATACATTTAGTAACTATTTTGACCGCAGTAAGTCAACGGAGGCAAAACAAATTTCAAAAATAATGTTAGATGACATACTTTTCAATGTTGTCTACGATTCACAAGGCATGTGTTACAGTTTACATATGACAGTATGCACAGAACATAATGATATTTTCTAAATATAATTATTATATTTAGAAAATACCCAATTAAATTAAAATCAGGGGGTATCCGGAAAAAAAATACCCAATTAAAATTCAAAAAACCCATTTTTTAAAAAAACAGTGGGTATTTACCCAACTGATGCAAAAGTTATCTGTTTCTCTGCTTATAACATCAATGAAGCGAGTGACTATCATCTTAAAGAGGCAAAATATAGCATTTTTAACTAAATCAAGAACTATAACTCCGCCATTACTGGTCCGATCTGGCTGGTTTTCGAACTTGGCCAGTAGAGACAATTAAAATTTAAAAAAAAAAAAAACATTCAAAAAAAAAAATTAAAAAAAAAATTAAAAAAAAATAAATTAAAAAAATTATGAAAAAAAATAAATAAATAAATAAATTAAAAAAAAAAAAAAAAATAATATAAAAAAGAAAGTCATAAAATCTGCTAACGTTTGCCAAAGATCAGATGCAAAATGAAGGCCCTATCGTATGACGAGGCAAATTATAGCATTTTTTAACAAAATCAAGGACCATAACTTCGCTGTTACTGGTCCGATCTGGCTAGTTTTCGAACCTGACCAAGCTTTCATTGACATTAACAATCTGATAAAGCTTGGTAAAGATCAGATGAAAAATGAAGGCCCCACCGTCTTAACAAGACAAAATATAGCATTTTGAACTAAATCAAGGGCCATAACTCTGCTGATACTGGTCCGATATGAATGGTTTTCGGACTTGTCCAAGCTTTCATTGATATTAACAATCTGATATAGTTTGGTAAGGATCGGAACAATGAAGCCCCTATCGTCTTAACGAGGCAAAATATAGCATTTTTACCTAATCAAGGGCCATAACTCCGCTGTTACTGGTCTGATAAGGCTGGTTTTCAAACTTGTTCGAGCTTTCAATGACATTAACAATCTAATAAAGTTAGGTAAAGATCGAATGAACAATAAAGCCCCTATCGTATTAACTAGGCAAAATATAGCAATATAGCGTTTTTAACTAAATCAAGGACCATAACTCTTACTGGTCCGATTTGGCTGGTTTTCGAACTTGTCCGAGCTTTCATTGATATTAACAATGTGGTAAAGATTGGTATAGATAGGATGAAAAATAAAGGCCCTATCGTCTTAACGAGGCAAAATATAGCAATATAGCATTTTTAACTAAATCAAGGGCCATAACTCCATTGTTACTTGTCCGATCTGGCTGGTTTTCGAACTCATCCGAGCATTTATTGATATTAACAACCTGTTAAAGTTTGGTAAAGATCGGATGAAAAATGAAGGCCCTATCGTCTTAACGAGACAAAAGTTAACGACGGACGGACGGACGGGAGGACGACTCGGCAGAGGGGAGGAGGGAGCCCATGTCCCAATATGAGTGAAGTATGAATAAGATGCATAATGCTATAAGAAATCCCAAACCAAATTTATAGATATATACATGCTTACATGCAAACCTAGATGTGCCTTTATTGCACATTTTATGGGCCATCACTATTTGGGTTCCATGGGAGCCCAGAATTTGCAGAAGACAAAATTAATTACCCAACCCTTTACAACATACTATAAGGAAACCAATTCCAAAATTTAGTTCAGCTAGGACAAGAAATGCAAGAGATATAGACCTGTAATTGAATTGAATTGGATTTTATAGTCGCACCAACAGCTAAGGTCATATGGCGACTTTCCAGCTTCCATTGGTGGAGGAAGACCCCAGGTGCCACTCCGGACAATTTTCGTGCACGGGCGGGCACCTGGGTAGAACCACCGACGTTCCGTAAGCCAGCTGGATAGCTTCCTCACATAAAGATTCCTAGGCCCCTGAGGGATCGAACCTACAGCGGTGAGGGGCAAGTGATTTCAAGTCAGAGACGTTAACCACTCGGCCACGGACGCCCCTTTATAGACCTGTAAACACAGCTTACACGCAAAATTTGATGTGAAACAGACACATTTTAAGGGCTATCAGAATTTGGGTTCCATGGGAGCCCAGGGGTAACATGAACCAAAATTACTTTAGCAGCCCTTAAGATAATGCTATAAGGAAGTTAATGGCCAAATATGATTGTGCTAGGGTAAGAATTGTTAGAGATATAATATAGACTTGTAAACACAGCTTACATGCAAAATTTGATGTGAAATGGGACACATTTTATGGTCTATCATAATTTGGGTTCCATGGGAGCCCATGGGTTACAGGAACCAAAATTGCTTATGCAGCCCTTAAGATAATGCTATAAGGAAGCCCATGGCCAAATTTGGTTGTGCTAGGATAAGATATGTAAGAGATATAGACTTGTAAACACAGCTTACACGCAATCCTTGATGTGGGACCGACGCCGACCCTGGGGTGATTACATAAGCTCTCATTCTTCAAGTAGTCGAGCTAAAAAGACAAATGACAATCTTAACATGTTTATAAAGCACTAAAATCAGTCTCTCAATTTATTTATCCAGTATCATTCTGACCTTAAACCTGTTAGCGTATTGGTGCAATATAATCAACAATTAACAGTATGAAAAACAATTTGCTTTATACTTTCTGATAATTAATATTAATTGGTTGAACAAAGTGAAGTAATGTACAAATATGGAGAAAAAAAAAGATTGTCGTGTGTCTCTTTAACTAACAACAATATTACAATCTGCACTGTTAAATCAATTAATTGATGTAACAAATATTTAATCAATGGTTATAAAATTGTTCACGAAAAACAGAGACATACAATGGTGTAAAAAAAGATTGTTGTGTGTCTCTTTAACTAACAACAATATTACAATCTGGACTGTTAAATCAATTATTTAATGTAACAAATATTTAATCAATGGTTATAAAATTGTTCACGAAAAACAGAGACATACAATGGTGTATGCCTCTGCTGAAATAAGGATATCCACATCTTTGCACTTGTTATTTTAAATGTTGACAATGACAATTTTGTAACTAAGTTTGAACAACAATTCAATTGACAATGACAATTTTGTAACTAAGTTTTAACAACAATTCAATTGCCAAAAAGGTTTTTATCTTTACTATGGACAGAATTAAAATTTACATTAGAGAAATATAAAACACTATTTATAAGATAACGTTTGCACATCCCCAGCATATTAAAGTTTTCTATAAGGACTCTTATTCTATTGAGTATAATCCTATGGTTCTTTAACAAGATCGAAGCAAAAACTCCGATACACAGGACAGCCCAGTTTACCTTGTTTGGGATATGTAATAGAAAATGGCATTCGTGTATAAGCCTACATGCAAAGGCTGCATGCTATACAATTTTGAAAGTCGGCTAGCGGTAAGTTGATACGATATCAAAATCCATGCTCCATAAACTTACAAAACGATGTAAATTGTGAATTGTTTAAAGTTTCATCAACACATTAAAGGTTATTTCAGGTGGCCACAGGACACAAAGGAATCTGGGAACCATGCACTACTCTTACTATTGAGTACAATCCTATGCTTCTTTAACAAGACTGAAGCAAAAACTCCGATACACAGGACAGCCCAGTTTACCTCCACTGTGTCACAGATCTGACTGACGAGGCTAGTGTAAGTGATGAACACTTTTTGTTTGATGGATTGCACAAGATTGGAATAAATTTATTCCACTCGATTCTTGAAAATATTTGAGAAACATTGTGCAAAAAGTGACGAACACATGTCAGATGTATCTGAGAAACATTGTATCAGAACAATTGATGAATATCCAAGAAAGGTTGAACAAGACATGATAACAGTAAATATTTGATAAACATAGTGGGTCCTGTGGGAGGGCAGTTATAAACTCTGGAGTCAATGTTTAACACTGTTCTGTTCCACTGCAAATGTCAAAACAGGAAGACTTATGGCTGTTATTTATCAAAAACACTAATTTCCTAAGATTGTAATTAAGACCAAAAGATATAATTTTGTCTGCATTATTCAAGATTGAAAACACAATTATTAAGGACAAGTGGCTCTTTAAACAATTAGTTCTAAAGGGCTGACTTGATGGAAATATCTGAGAAACAGCATGTGGAAGTGATAAACACTTGATGGAAATATCTGAGAAACAGCATGTGGAAGTGATAAACACTTGATGGAAATATCTGAGAAACAGCATGTGGAAGTGATAAACACTTGATGGAAATATCTGAGAAACAGCATGTGGAAGTGATAAACACTTCATGGAAATATCTGAGGAACAGCATGTGGAAGTGATGAACACTTAATGGAAATATCTGAGAACCAGCATGTGGAAGTGATGAACACTTAATGGAAATAATTAAGAAACAGCATGTGAGAAGTGATAAAAACTTGATGGAAATATCTGAGAAACAGCATGTGGAAGTGATGAACCCTTAATGGAAATATCCGAGAAACAGCATGTGGAAGTGATCGATTCTTAATGGAAATATCTGCGAAACAGCATGTGGAAGTGATAAACACTTGATGGAAATATCTGAGAAACAGCATGTGGAAATGACGAACACTTAATGGAAATATCTGAGAAACAGCATGTAGACAAGTGATAAACACTTGATGGAAATATCTGAGAAACAGAATGTGGAAGTGATGAACACTTAATGGAAACAATTAAGAAACAGCATGTGATAAGTGATCAACACTTCATGGAAATATCTGAGAAACATCATGTGGAAGTGATGAACACATAATGAAAATAATTAAGAAACAGCATGTGAGTAGTGATCAACACTTGATGGAAATATCTGAGAAACAGCATGTGAAAGTGATAAACACTTGATGGAAATATCTGAGAAACAGCGTGTGGAAGTGATGAACACTTAATGGAAATATCTGAGAAACAGCATGTGGAAGTGATGAACACTTAATCGAAATAATTAAGAAACAACATGTGAGAAGTGATGAACACGTATTGGAAATATCTGAGAAACAGCATGTGGACGTGATGAATTGAATTGGATTTTATAGTCGCACCAACAGCTAAGGTCACATGGTGACTTTCCAGCTTCCATTGGTGGAGGAAGACCCCAGGTGCCCCTCCGGGCAATTTTCGTGCACGGGCGGGCACCTGGGTAGAACCATCGACGTTCCGCAAGACAGCTGAATAGCTTCCTCACATAAAGATTCCTAGGCCCTGAGGGATCGAACCTACAGCGGTGAGGGCAAGTGATTTCAAGTCAGAGACTTTAACCACTCGGCCACGGACGCCCCCGTGGACGTGATGAACACTTAATGGAAATAATTAAGAAACAGCATGTGAAAAGTGATAAACACTTGATGGAAATATCTGAGAAACAGCATGTGGAAGTGATGAACATTTAATGGAAATAATTAAGAAACAGCATATGACAAGTGATAAACACTTCCTGGAAATATTTGATCATGCGAAAAGTGATCAACACATGATGGAAATATCTAAAAACAGGATGTAAGAAACGATGAACACTTGAAGGAAATATTTGAGAAACATCATACAATAATCCAGAAACATCACTTGAGAAGTGGGAAGTGATAAACACTTAACACTTTGAGAAACCTCATTTTAGAAGTGATAATAATTGAATGATGAATATCCAAGAAAGGTTGAATAAGACATGATAACAGTAAATATTTGATAAACATAGTGGGTCCTGTGGGAGGGCAGTTATAAACTCTGGAGTCAATGTTTAACACTGTTCTGTTCCACTGCAAAATGTCAAAATAGGAAGACTTATGGCTTATGAGAAGTGATAAACACTTAATGGAAATATCTGAGAAACAGCATGTGGAAGTGATGAACACATAATGGAAATATCTGAGAAACAGCATGTGGAAGTGATGAACACTTGATGGAAATATCTGAGAAACAGCATGTGGACGTGATGTACACTTAATGGAAATAATTAAGAAACAGCATGTATCGGAGAACAGCGCAACTTGACTATTCGATTTTTCAGAGAATAATAAATTATATAGCCAGTATATACCATCAGAAAACAATTCTAAAACAAAGTGGGGGTGGGGTAGGTGGGCGGGTATAGGAACTTGGGCCGATATAAAATTAATGTTAGAATCTCATACAAATTATTTTAAAGAAATTTGTGGTCGGAAGGCAACTCAGGGAGGTAGGGGATATCTGGCAATTTTTATTCTCAGGTCTCATTTCAGTTTGTTTTTATTGATATTTCAACTGTGTATCTGTTTTTAATCTAAACTGTTTTATATGTAAATGATTGCGTTCAAATTAAAATTTTAATATCAAAATAAGAAGATAAAATGAAAACAATTCCCTACCCCTGTCCTCCATGTGAAGGGAGCCCATAAACAAATAGGGGGTGGGGGTGTGGAAGCAGGGTGGCAGTGCATCATTGATATAGGTGTAGATTTGATAAAACAAACCAACAAAGACAATCATATGTAAAAAAAAATAAAAAAAAAATAGTGGCCTGGTTGCGGCATACCATTATTCACTCGTAGACTGGCAAGTGAAGCCATGAAGCCAGTACTTATAGAAATGGAACTAGTGGCCTGGTAGCGGCATACCAGCACTTACTAGTAGACTGGCAATGGGAAACCAGTACTTATAGAATTGAAACTAATGGCCTGGTAATAGGATACCAGTACTTATAGATTACAAACTAGTGACCTGGTAGCGGCATACCAACACTCATTAATAGAAAGGCAACAGGATACTAGTACTTATAGAATGGTAGCCTGACAACGGTAAACCAGTATTTATAGAATAGAAACTAGTGGCCTGGTAACAGGATACCAGTGCTGATAGAATGAAAACTAGTGGCCTGGTAGCAGCGTACCAGCACTCACTAGTAAACTGGCAGTGGGATATCAGTACTTATAGAATGAAAACGAGTGGCTGGTAGCTGCATACCAGCACTCACCAGTAGACTGGCAATCTGATACCAGTACTTATAGACTTGAAACTAGTGGCCTGGAAGCAGCACACCAGCACTCACTAGCAGACTGGCAACGGGATACCAGTACTTATAGAATGAAAACAAGTGACCTGGTAGCAGCATACCAACACTCACTCATAGACTGGCAACAGGATACTAGTACTGATAAAATGGTAGCCTGACGACGTCAAACCAGTACTTATAGAATAGAAAATAGTAGCCTGGTGACGAGATACCAGTTCTTATAGAATGAAAACTAGTGGCCTGGTAGCAGCATACCAGCACTCACCAGTAGACTGGCAACGGGATACCAGTACTTATAGATTGGAAACTAGTGGCCTGGTAACGGCACACCAGCACTCACTAGTAGACTGGCAAAGGGATAGCAGTACTTATAGAATACAAACTAGTGATCTGGTAACGGGATACAAGTACATACAGAATGACAACTAGATGTCTGGTAGAGGCATACCGGCACTCACTAGTAGACTGGCAATGGGATAGCAGTACTTATAGAATACAAACTAGTGATCTGGTAACGGGATACAAGTACTTATAGAATGACAACTAGATGCCTGGTAGAGGCATACCGGCACTCAGTAGTAGACTGGCAATGGGATAGCAGTACTTATAGAATACAAACTAG
>JAWPHD010009912.1:0-99008 GCA_037043455.1 Cyrtodaria siliqua
GTTGAACGTACCGTATGATATACCATGCAAACAATTGGGATTAAATGTTTTACTGTATACACACACAGTGATTCGGTCCTCATTTGCATCTGCAATACACCAGTGTATTGCGAGAAATAAGTCATGGCTTTATTGCACTCCCAGAAGCGATGTTATGTGGTGATAAAGCCTATACGGTATTCAAGAAAATTCAGTTGCAAATGATAACAATCATTATCCAAATGTACTTCAGTTTCACATCCATTAAATGTAGTCACATGTTTCCTTCAGTGTTTCACATCCATTAAATGTAGTCACATGTTTCCTTCGGTGTTTCACTACGATTAAATGTAGTCACATGTTTCCTTCGGTGTTTCACTACGATTAAATGTAGTCACATGTTTCCTTGGGGGTTTCACTTCCATTAAATGTAGTCACATGTTTCCTTCGGTGTTTCACTACGATTAAATGTAGTCACATGTTTCCTTCGGTGTTTCACTACGATTAAATGTAGTCACATGTTTCCTTGGGGGTTTCACTTCCATTAAATGTTGTCGCATGTTTCCTTCGGTGTTTCACTTCCATTAAATGTAGTCACATGTTTCCTTCGGTGTTTCACTTCCATTAAATGTAGTCACATGTTTCCTTTGGGGTTTCACTTCCATTAAATGTTGTCGCATGTTTCCTTCGGTGTTTCACTTCCATTAAATGTAGTCACATGTTTCCTTCGGTGTTTCACTACGATTAAATGTAGTCACATGTTTCCTTGGGGGTTTCACTTCCATTACATTTTGTCACATGTTTCCTTCGGTGTTTCACTTCCATTAAATGTAGTCACATGTTTCCTTCGGTTTAATTATTGTTCATGGTTTATGAAAATGATTTAGTCCACTGGACCAGAAAACTCGATGATTCGGCTGTTTTTTGTTGGTTAAAGGGACACATGGCGATCTTGATTTTTTAAAAACTGGCGGCGTCCCGTTAGTTTTTCTACATACATTACATTTGTTCAATCATTAATGTTAATTATAAGAATTGTATTAAGCCTTTGTTTTTTGCATATTATTAATTTTTGATATTATTGCACCAATAATATATTAAAACTTATAGTGTAATAAGACGAACTAGTGAATACTTATCATTTGATTTATTTTAAATTTTTCACCAGGGTAAAAGTAAAAACGATACTGGATATATAAATCGAGACACACATTTCAAATACTTCAAGATTGCCGGGTGTCCCTTTAAAGTATTCCTATAATTACACAAACGTATATTCGATCACAATTTTCTTTTTAAATTTTATTGCCTAAAAGCAACGTATGAAATAGTAAAACATATATATATACAACACAATCTAGCCAGCTGTCAAATTTCCAGACCAAACTATTTCATTTAAATAAATAATAATAATTAACTCGGACCTAGTTTAATATATATTAACTGTTATGCAACAGAACCACACCAGTATGTTTGTAATCATGTTTGGATCGACACGCAACATCGTCTCCGTGGCCGAGTTGTTAACGACGTTGCGTTATAAACCTTCTATCCTCTCACCTCTGCGGGTTCGAATCACACTGGCAGCTCGACTTGTAAGTGAGGCGATGGTGGGAGGTGTATAGTACTGGTTCTATCCAGGAAAAGTATGTGGTCTTCCTCCACTACAAAAAAATCGACCGACATACATAACCTTACATGTGTTGAAAATTATGTAAAACACCGTACAAGCAAACAAAACAAAGAATCGACACGCATAATTCTTCCAGATTGCCTCAAGATGCATTAAACTTATACGACAATAACGTATAATTGTCTTCTAGCATCATATAAATTAACAGAATATAAATGATTTATACTACAAACATCTCAACGAGTTTTCGGCTGTTTTTTTTTCCATAAGCGTATACTTAAATCGGACAAGAGGCATAGTTTATTAGTGAATTGGAACATTTAGAACGGAACTGAAAATACATACGGTAATAATGGTTTTATTTATATTTGGATTTACAGAAATAAAAATCCAATCTGAGATCACCTCCAGTCCCTTTAACTAAAATAGAAAGACTACATGTTTACATTAAGACTAAAGCGTACGTGTTCATATCTCTAATCTAATGTCCAAAAGCAGATATCTTAAAATACATCGGTGAAGTGCTATACCATTATAGAAGCATAAATAGAGCGGTTACCAAGGAAACTTTAAATGGAAAAGTCTTCTTGAATGTCATTTTTAGCACAAATGTTATTACTTATTTAATGGGTTGTTTAAGTGATATTCGTTTAAGGATAATGTCATAACGATGCCAGCTTATGAGACCGTTTGACAGATATGTCGACATTTGGGGCAATACAAATCTACTGAGTATCGTCTAGAAAATTAAGGAAGAGTGACACAAACTGCCTTTTAAAACAAGTATAGCACAGCCTGTTTTAGTTCGATGTTGAAAAGCACACACAATTAATACGTCATAAAACTTCATAGGCTATTATTTTATTATAGAATAAGCTTTATTTAATGTATACGTATCCTTGGGATATTTCCGGACACTCGCCACTTGCGACATACAATTAAATCAAATACAGCATTGTTTAATGGAAATTAATCTAACGGACACAGTGGTTTAACTATGATAACACGAGGGGATGCAGCGAAAATTAAAGTTTCCATCACTTAGACTATACATATCGAACCTTAAAGCTACACAATCCCTATTTAATAATGTAAAAGCACACCAATGCAACACATCTAGGTATATTATATTGCTTTGCAGTATATTGAGTCAACTTGTGATTTCATTGTTTCAGTCTGACTATTGACACGATTCCCAGCCCAGTAATATTAGCTTATGATACACACTATTTGTTTTCCTTTAAAAGGTACGTATTTATATGGACCGCGTAGCTTTAAGATACCATCCAAACCAAAACCCAAGATACCACGAACCTTTTGAAAAGCATCGCGATGTTCCTGTGTACCAGTGATACTCCTTTCCAGCAAAGGATATAGATGATATGTGTAGTAAATTGCACACAATTGTGTAAACTGGATGAGCGCATTCGTGGTCGAGGGGTTAACGACGTTCTAAACCTTCTCACCTATAACCGCTGATGGTTCAAATTCCACTGGGAGCTCAACTTGTAAGTGAGAAAGTCGATTCTTATAGTACTGGTTCTACCCAGGAAAATGATCGATAGTCATATTTGGCCTAACATATGTTAAAAATGACGTAAAACACCATTCTACCAAAAAATATACAGAGTTTGTACCATAGCTCTAATAGTTTACCTTTGTTCTTGCTATAAATGCCGGTATATTTCAGCCGTTCTATAAATGACAGATTCGGCAGTTATACAATGGTCTACTCAATTTTACGACTTTTATATCTCATATATCTGCATATAAATGTTCATAGCGTATCGTATAACCCTATTTATAGGTCTGCATGGCTAATGCGAAACTCTGTTTTGCCGTTTAGAAAAAGCATTATAGGTCTCACTACACAGTGCACTTTGTTTACAGGGCCATTCCAAACAGGAAGTTTCCAAGCTAAACGTTACTTTTTTATGTAACCAAGCCATTTGCTCACACAAAACTGTACAAAATCTGGTACGTTGACCAGGTTGTTTTTTATTTAATTAGAGTGGTGTCCTCCAATGCACTATTTTGGGCTTTAACTCCAGAGTTTGGATCAGAATTCCTACTCTTCTTCAACACTCATAAAGCTGCCATAATTATTTTGGTGGCAGTGTCATCTAATAGCTGCACATCCAGTTTCAAACTCTGTTCATCTCACATGCAACAACAATAAACATATCTGTCAGCAATTCTTAAAAATATTTAAAACCGAAGAACACACTACTACTTTTTAGGCGTAAGAATTACCTACCGTGGGTTTCAAGGGAGCTAACTGTGTAGTGAGACCTTCAACTATATGTGAACTGTACAACATGATCCATTTACATGTACAGCATAATTATGCCAGTCGACTTGAGATAATATACGTACATTGTTGATGAATATTTACTTTCACTTGATTCTTTTGTTGAAAAAAAAGTAACTCCGAAATAGCGTTTAATTTCGAATAAAATAACATGTTAGCTGATGATACAATTTGCTGTCGAACGTAGAGATTCCTACGATACAGCGTATTTGGCACACTTTCAAAAGATGACACAACATATCTAAAATCTCTCTGTATATATATTAACCGCATTTTGGTATAAATTGCCTGGCTTTATTATTAAACCAGTGAAAAAACATGGATTTGGATTTGTCTTATTATTTTTAACAAAGCAAATGGCGTCATTTATTTACAAACCATAATTATAATAGAAATATGTTATCGCTGTTTGTATGATATAAAAGTTATAAGAAAAATAGCTGGTATACGCATTATTATAAGCTTATAAGAAAGGAATACTAGGTCACCTGAATAATGAATAACGAATTATAGTTTAAACATATTTATTTTACATCGATTGCGAAACAAGTTCTTGCAACTTAGATTAATCAATCTCGATGGCTTCCTGGGTAGAACCAGTACTAAGCAATGTGGATTAATAATCTTGCTCAAGGATAATGACGTGGCCGCGGAGAGGATCGGAGAGCATCGACTAAAAATAGAAATCTTATACGTTTGATACCTTACACTGTGCCATATAAGTCAGTTAGAGGCTAAGAAGTGAAATTTTAACAATTAAGAAACCCCGGTCAGTCGCTGCGCTGCTTCCCTTAGAGTTTCTTAATTGTTAAAATTTCACTTCATAGCCTCTAACTAATACTTAAAAATTGTACCTGGATTCATTAATCAAGTTTAAGAATATAAGAATAATTCATGGGCATCCGGTGAACATAGGGAATTCCAACACGAGGTATAATTGTTTTTATCGGATTGAAACAATTATACTGAGTTTTGCAATTCGGATACCCATGATGATTCTTTTTCTTGCATACCATTTATATTCTGCATGTTTATTTACACAATGACGTCATGCATTTGTCGTTGTTATATCAGCGCGTGACGTTTATCTCCCCCCCCCACCCCCACCCCCTCCCCACACCCCCACCATGTGTAAGATCAGGCTTTCCAGCACCCATGCAAAACACGCATCTCCTTATCCGGTATGAAAGAATAGTCTACGCCAATGGACATTTCCAATGGCCCGATATTGCACGCTGGTTAGGAGCTACTTTCAACTATAAATAAACGAAACTCACGCAATGTCAATATTAGCAAAACATTGTTTTTCAAGGTTACAACATTCTTTCTCCTGACTCGCTGGTATCGAATCTTCTCAAACATTGCCTATTAGTAAAGCATAAAAGTAAAATATCTAAGACCAAACATGAGGATTCCGACCATAAGATACATTTTAATGATGTAACAATGACAGCCAGACTGAACATAATAAAAAACGTCTTTTTATTATTGTCATAACTTGTAAGTAAATGTCTTATAGACAGGCAGTCCTTTGGTCCACAAGGACGAACAGTTTTATACTTTAGAGAAAGAGGCGGCTCCCTAAATGTCAAATCATTATCTGATCGTAAAATTGGCATAAACTTCTAAACAAAGGTGTTGGTCACGATAAATGACTTTAAAGATAATAAATATTTTGATGTATGTAAGTGTTGTGATAACAGACGTCGTAAAGTATTTTTTATTAAAATAATGAAGCCCGTATTCGTCTGCGTAACCTTGATGAGAATATGTATTCGTCTTTATAACCTTGATGAAGATGTGTATGCGTCTCTGTAACATTGATGAAGGTGTGCTTAGTGAAGTTACTGTTTATCTTACTAGCATCGGTAGCGCAGCTGATTTGTAACCGGAGGCCCCGGGTTCAATCCTCCGTGGTGCCACTGAGTTCCGTCGGTGTGTTCTTGGGCAAGACAAACCAGGCGGTCTCGTGTATCGGTCTATCCACCGAGCACGTTAAAGAACCATAGGAATCTATTCGATAATAAGAGTAGGGCAGGTTCCCGGATTCCTATGTATCCTTCCCCTCTCTCTGGGACGGCTCTAAATAACATATACTGTGTTGATGAGCCGTTAAACAACATTCAATTCAATTCTTACAAGCATGTGGGTTTTTTTTCGCAAGCGTAATCTGGCTGCACGACAGCAGAGCGAGCTCGGACTCAAACGAAAATCGTGTTACAGGACCGTTTTACATTATGTAACTGAGGCCTGTAAAAGGCGTTTCTGTAAAAGGCAGAGTTTTTCCCAATCAGAAAGCAGCAGTATCTCAGAATTTGAGAAAAAGCATTAATTATAATAAATAATGGATGATAATATCACTAACGCATAGCACTGTCATATTTGCTTAATTGGTTAAATCTTACATCTTTCCAAAATGAGAAATATGTTTGTGTGTAAGATATGTTTACTCACATCTGATGTTTACGCTAACTAATGGTCAGAAAACGTGAAACCTTGATTATTTTTCCGCCAAGTATAATAATCCGCACAAAAATGAAAATAAGACATAATACGAATTCCATCCAAAGCTATTGCAATAACACAATTACAATGAGGAAAAAACAAACGCTTTATACCGATTGAAAACAATATGATATTATACTATCAGAAAATTATTATTATTATTATTTTTGTCGCTAGACGATATGTATGCTCGTCGTTCTTTGCCAAATCAACAATTACTATTTTGCCATCCAAATTCAATAACCTATACTAATACAGACTTAATGCAGGCAAAGAAAGCATATTCTATACTTATTATGAAGCAGTAGCAGTCACCGACATATTATTGTTAGTAGATGTATTCCAGTCTGTTTACTGATAGTAGATAATTTACAGAATTGGAATAGTTATTAGAGGAGTTATAGACTTGGAACTGTCAGGAGATGAGTTACAGACTTCAGTATAGATGAGTTATTGTTCTGGAACGGTCAGTAGATGAGTTATAGACTTGGAACCAGGAGAGGAGTTACAGATGTCAGTTATAGATGACTTATTGTTCTGGAACGGTCAGTAGATGAGTTATAGATTTGGAACTGTCAGGAGATGAGTTACAGACGTCAGTACAGATGAGTTATTGTTCTGGAACGGTCAGTAGATGAGTTATAGACTTGCAACTGTCAGGAGATGAGTTACAGATGTCAGTTATAGATGAGTTATTGTTCTGGAACGGTCAGTAGATGAGTTATAGACTTGGAACTGTCAGGAGAGGAGAACAGACGTCAGTAGATGAATTATTGTTCTGGAACGGTCAGTAGATGAGTTATAGACTTGGAACTGTCAGGAGATGAGTGACAGACGTTAGTATAGATGAGTTATTGTTCTGGATCGGTCAGTAGATGAGTTATATACTTGAAACTGTCAGGAGATGAGTTACAGACGTCAATAGATGAGTTATTTTTCTGGAACGGTCAGTAGATGAGTTATAGACTTGGAACTGTCAGGGGATGAGTCACAGACGTCAATAGATGAGTTATTGTTCTGGAACGGTCAGTAGATGAGTTATAGACTTGGAACTGTCAGGGGATGAGTTACAGACGTCAGTAGATGAGTTATTATGCTGGAACGGTCAGTAGATGAGTTATGGACTTGGATCGGTCAGTAGATGGGTTACATACGTCAGTAGAAGAGTTACAGTTCTGGAGAGGTCAGTAGATGAGTTACAGTGTTGGAACGGTCAGTAGATGAGTTACAGACTTTGAACGGTCAGTAGATGAGCAATAAACTTGGAACGGTCAGTATATGAGTTACAGACGTCAGTAGATGAGTTACAGACGTCAATAGATGAGTTACAGACGTCAGTAGATGAGTTACAGACGTCAGTAGATGAGTTACAGACGTCAATAGATGAGTTACAGACGTCAGTAGATGAGTTACAGACGTCAGTAGATGAGTTACAGACGTCAGTAAATGAGTTGCAGGCGCCAGTAAATGAGTTATAGACGTCAGTATATGAGTTGTAGGACTCACACAGCTATTATCTCCCTTGAATACTCGTGCCCTACAGATGAAGGAGGTAGATAAAAAAAAAAAAAGTTCGCTTTTTCTACATTTTACAGGATACATTGATTTATCTTTACCAGGTTCTAAATCTACAGCATTTTAGGAAGAGATCACAGAAAAATGCATGTTGATATAAGATTTCTAGCTAATTCTGCCTCATTTTACACATCATGGGTCTGCTCACCACGGGGTTGTATTTTTGTCTAAATTTTGATAGGTGAAATTAAAAAAAGTTCAATCTGGTAAATATTTGTTAAATGTTTTTTAAATTGCAGATATTGGATCAATGAAGAATTTAAGCATAAATGCATGTTGCAAAATCTGTTTATCTCTATGCCACGAACAAAAACATTACAATGGGACCCTATGGAAAATTAATTGTGGTGTGAGACGTGTAGACTTGGAAAGGTCAATATATGAGTTACAGACGTCAGGAGATGAGTTACAGTGTGACGTCAGTAGATTAGTTGTAAACTTGGAACGGTCAATAGATGAGTTACAGACGTCAGTAGATGAGTTACAGATGTCAGTAGATTGAGTTATTGACTTGGAACGGTCAATATATGAGTTACAGACGTCAGGAGATGAGTTACAGTGTGACGTCAGTAGATTAGTTGTAAACTTGGAACGGTCAATAGATGAGTTACAGACGTCAGTAGATGAGTTACAGATGTCAGTAGATTGAGTTATTGACTTGGAACGGTCAATATATGAGTTACAGACGTCAGTAGATGAGTTACAGATGTCAGTAGATTGAGTTATTGACTTGGAACGGTCTATAGGTGAGTTACAACCTTGGAATGGTCAGATATGACTAAATTATAAATCTTTTGTAGAAATCTCCCTTTGCAAAAATGTTTGTAATAGACGTTGATTTTGTTTTCGTGCATTTTGCCCAACAAAAAAAAGTACCAAAAGAAGGGTAAGCAGTGTAACTTGCAACACAATTGAAGATGTATTCCATTACGTTTTGGTTTTGTAGCCCGAAAGGACAATGTGAAAGCTTATGAACAAAAATGTTTACCACACATTTGACTTATGCGTTGAGGAGATATATCAGAACTGCATTATGACTCATGACGATTAAGCCGTTTGAACCGCAATTCTGCATACCGATGTGATACACTATGACAGAACAAGTTACTCTTTACTAGGGTCATTCCATAAGTCATAAAATCCATTAATATAACATCCCTGGAGTTGACTGACGGATTCCCATCTCCTTGATAACCATTGCAATACCGGTTGCTAGGCAACCGAAGTCACTTCTTTGGCCACGCCACATTATAGCTCAGTTAGATCAGTTAGATCAGAATATCGAGTTCTTCGAAGCGGTCCTGTTAACTTTGGGGAAAACGTCACAAGGACTTACATCTGGGGAAATAAGTGGGGTGACTCAAAGTAACCCATAAATCAGAACACTTACGATAGTTATAACGTCATAGAGTTACTATGACGTTATTAACGACCGTAAGTGTAATGATTTATGGGGGCGTCGGCATTAACGTGCAATATGATGGGGCCCGCATCTAGCAATTGTCTATGCTTCTTACTCACCATTGGTCTCAAATACTCTGTAGAATTATTTGCTATTTCCTCACATGTTTATCTATCTGCACCGAACAGTTATTTCCCTTTTTCAACATTAAAAGAGTCTGTGACAGACATATGCCGTTCTGACCATCTGGAACGTATGTAACACCACTTCAAATCTCTGCACTCACGGGTAATCTGTTTTAAATGATAGTGCAATTTCAAAGATGCCCACCAGTTTCCGTCAGCGTTTCAATCATTTTTTTCCCGATTTCCCGCGCAAAACTTCCTTTTTTTATATGCACGTTGCTCAGTCCATGACGTTCGATGTGTGCATGCCGATGACGTCACGTTAAATGACATCATTGATACTAACGTTATTATTTTGTATCAATTAAAATCGGCGTGAAATAATCAGTATTTATGGTGACCAAATTTCATGAACAATCCTCCAATAGCTCTTTAGATATCAGACCATTGCCACTATTTATTCTGTAGTAATGTTGAATATCACATTTATACACATTCTTTGATGAATAATACAACCCATTTGGTATTTTTGTTTGATATTGGAAAGCTATCCGATGTTCATTGTTTGACTACCCAATTATGTGCTAATGCGATTGAAAAATATCCTCTGTAACACGATCAAACATGAAATCCCAACGCCAACTCAGTATTTTGCGACTAGTCACATTAACATGACTCACGTAGGATGAAGGGTCCGTGTTCATAAAACTTATTAGCAATATCTTACGTCAAATGTTATCATTTTTTTTAAACACATTTTTCTATCGATTTAAGACGTTTTCTTAATGTTGCTACTAAAGTTATGGATACATAAAACCTAGCTGAATATTTATCTTCAAATAAATGGTTTGTAGTGTCTCTGGGAGGTTAATAAGAATATTTAAAAACATGTAAATATCTTAAATGTTGACTTAAGTAATATGTTCCACTTAAGTTGCTTTATGAATACGGGCACAGGAGTTCAACACTGTTGAAATTCAACAATTCATGTACGAACACGACAGGTGCGAAACAAGATTTCAAATGCAACAGTTAACTGTTTATTTAACACCGGCTCGAAGAATTTCACCATATAAGGACGGCAATTACAATTGATTACAACAATCGTGAAAACTCGGCCAATCCCGTCATTTCTCGGGATCCCCGCGCAGTATGCGCGATGTTGCGAGTACAACATTTTGCTGAGTGTGGTGTATGAATTTGTATGCAAATATAGACTGAGCAAATAAATTTAGCACATAAAATGGATGTCATTTCCATAGACGAGATACAAAGCCGTTTATGGTCGGCCCAATGATAAAGTGACATAGATATGACAATTAATAATGCTATAAAGCCATTTGTAAATAAAGTCGGTGGTGAAAATAAAGCAAAAATGATGGGAATATACTTTTATAGATTATCGAAAATCGTTATCATTTCAATGAAAACGGAGATAATTTTAAAATTACGAAAGTTGAAATGTTTTAACTGAGAATAACAATAGTTTGTGAAACATTTCAGCTGTTTTTAAACAATGACAGAATGGAGAATTCTTGTTAATGTCAAACCTTAAATATGTTCAAAGCAATACATTTGTATAATGATGAAATACTAGTAAGTTGTTTTAATATATGGGAGGTCCGATAATTTGCTTAGAAAATAAGAAAACAACGCATTTTTTATGAAAATCACATCATAACCTAGCATTTCTAATATCTTCAAACAATTATATCAATGCTCATATCTTAATCTATGACCATAAAAAGTCGTGCTAAACATTTTTTTTGTTCAGTTTAGATTTCAGTTGCAACAGTGACGTACGAGTACTCGTGTTTACTTCGAAGAACGCTGTGGGCGAATGCCACTCTCATATAAGGACGACAAATTGATTATAAGACATGCGGCAACGCAGTTGCAATCTCGGTAAATTCACAGAGATTTGTTTGACAGAGTTTGAACCAAACAAATATGGCAACACTGTTTAAACACTGTTTAAACTGTAAAAAAATTAGGTCAAAACGATGTTGCTCAAGGTGACTGAGTTTGATCAAATGTACACAACAGTGACAGCTTGGTCTGAGACTTTAATTTTCCACAATATGTCATGCCAGTTCCTTTGTGGTTATTCGAGACATCTTAAGACATAATCGGTAATGCACGACTATAATAGCCTTTGCGTCCATTGTAAACCCGGATCAGCCTGCGAGCAGCTGCTGCTGATCAGTCATTCCCCCCCCCCCCCCCCCCCCCCCCCCCCCCCCCCCCCCCCCCAAAAACACATCTTTGTCACATAAATGGAATGGTTTAATTCGAAGAAAGAACAGTCCATTATATAAATGTAGCGGGTTAAGACATACTCGGTAAATGCAAGGTTGTTAGATATGTGCAACGTATGCATTTATAGCGTATTAAATGTTAGCCCCGTGTGGTTCCCGGGGGCCCCCGTTTAGTCACGGGACAAATAATAGGGCCACTGCAGATCCCTTTGGAGGGGTAGGCAGAGGGGTAGAATCCCCCAAATTCATGTTCATTTTATCATCTTTTGTTCATGTTCATTAAAGGTCTTCATCATGATCCCTTCATTGTTTCAGGTGCCATCTCGCTCGCATCAAAAGTGCAGTGGCAGAAAAACAATAAACATGGCTCCAGCGTAAATGGAGTTTCTACGATAGAATTTGCAGCAACTCTGCAGTTCAGGGTGAGAAGGTTCTAGGCCCATTTTCCATATTTTATCTCGATGTACATGGAAGATGAGCCTGGCATGTTCATGCCTGTTAGGCGCCATATAACCTTTTCATGTGTTGGTGTGCCTTAAAACCCAATTCATTCAATTTCGAATGACAGAACAGCAGAATTCTGCCAGCAGAATGGGTAGAACAGCAGAATGACATAATATTTTGTAGCTCAAATGTTTCGAAGGAATAAAAAGATCTATTGTGATTCACAGCTTTCATCGTTCGATATTTCGATATTTCATTCTGTTGTTATGCCCATTCTACTGACTGAATGATTTTTAGCTCTACTGGTCGAAGGCCAGCAGAGCTTATGGGATGACGAGTTGTCCGTCGTCCGTCCGTCGTCCGTCCGTCCGTTAACTTTTGCCTTGTAAACATTCTAGGGCCTTCATTATTAATCGGATCTTTATGAAACATTGCCAGTGTCTTTATATCAATGAAAATGAAAGCTCGGACAAGTTCGAAAACCAGCCATATCGGTTTAATTTCACCGGAGTTGTGGCCCTTGTTTTGCTGAAAAATGCCATATTAAGCCTTGTGAACACTCTAGCACCTTCATTTATTATTTGATATTGACCAAACTTGCACAGATTGTTAATATCAATGTAAGCACTGAAAATTTCGAAAATCTGTTAAATCAAATTAGTAATACCGGAGTTATGGCCCTTATTTTTCTAAAAAATGCCTTTTTCTGCATTGTAAACACTCTAGCACCTTCATTTATTTTTGATTTTTACTAAACTTGCACAAATTGAAGCTTGGACAAGTTCGAAAACCAGCTAAATTGGGTCAGTAACGCCAGAGTTATGGCCCTTATTTTTTCTGAAAAATGCTATTTTCTGCCTTGTGAACACTCTAGCACCTTCATTTAGTATTTGATCTTAACCAAACTTGCATAGATTGTTAATATCAATGAAAGCTCGGACAAGTTCAAAAACCAGCTATATCGGACCAGAAAACCGGAGTTATGTGCTCTTGAAAGATGCAATTTTCAACCTTGTGAACACTCTAGCGCCTTTGTATTCATTCTTTCCCAAACTTGGCCAAATTGTTTATATCAATGAAAGCTCGGACGAGTTTTAAAACCAGCCAGATTGAGCCAGTAACACCGGAGTTCCGGTCATGGCCCTTTTTCAGTATTTAGTAATGTACACTGGAAACCCCAGGTGTCGTATTTTCTCCATAAGAAACCTTGGTTCAAGGGTTCAACTTCTAATATTATTTATTTAAAATCTTCCTTTTTTATTTTTTCCTTTTTTTATTTTTATTGATTGATTTCTTTTTTGATTTTTTGATATTTTTTTTTAATATATATATGTTTTTAATATTTTTTTATTTTTCTCATAATAAGAAACCTTTCTTTAATTGGGAGCTTAGGGGCCTTTTACATAGAGTTATAGGAAGAACTTCAAAAATCTTCTTCTATGAAACTACAAGAGATAAAGGTTAATATCTTTTATTAATCCCCCACCGGTTCCGGTGGGGGCGACTATAGGTTTGTACCCTGTCCGTCCGTCCGGCCATCCGTCCGTCCTTCCGAAATGCTTGTTCGGGCCATATTTTCAATACTATAAGACTTTGAGATAACAAATTTGGTATGTGGATACATCTTGGGATAGCGGTGTGTCGCGAACCAAAAAGTTCACTGTGACCTTGACCTTGACCTGTGACCTCTGTCATAATACTATAAACTTAGAGATACCAAACTTGATATATGAATACATCTTGGGATAGCGGTGTGTCGCATACCAAAATAAGGTCACAGTGACCTTGACTTTGACCTGTGACCTCTTCATAGCAAATGTTCCGAAAATGCTTGACTGGGCCATATTTTCAATACTATAAGACTTTGAGATACCAAACTTGGTATGTGAATACATCTTGGGATAGCGATGTGTCGCGTACCAAAATAAGGTCATTGTGACCTTGACTTGTGACCTCCATCATAGAAAATGCTTGTCCGGAACGTATTTTTAATAATATAACACTTAGAGACACCAAACTTGGTATGTGAATACATCTTGGGATAGCGGTGTGTCGCGTACCAAAATAAGGTCATTGTGACCTTGACCTTGATATTTGACCTCCATCATAGAAAATGTCAGGAATTTTTTTGTCTGGGCCGGTGGGGGACTATGTATTGCCCTGCAATTATTGATGCTCTTGTTTATTATCAGCTTTTCTCATAACAATTTCTTTAATTGGGAGCTTAGGGGCCCTTGTTGGATCAGTTTTACATAGAGTTATAGGGAAGAACTTCAAAAATCTTGAAACTACAAGAGAAATGGTTAATATTTTTTATGTATTATCAGCTTATAGATCCTCTACCGAGTTTGTTCAAATGGTGACCCTGGGCTCAAATTTGGCCCGGCAGAAGTGGTCACAGTTTTACATAGACTTATATAGGGAAAACTTCAAAAATCTTCTTCTCTAAAACTATAAGAGCCAAAGGTTTAATATTTTGTATTTAGCATCAGCTTATGTATATAGTATATAGGTTACTGTTCTCTACCTATTTTGTTCAAATGGTGACCCTGATGTCATATTTGGCCCCAACCCAGGGGTCACAGTTTTACATAGACTGATATAGGGAAAAACTTTTTAAAAATCTTCTTCTCTGAAACTTTAGGGGCTAAAGGTTTACTATTTTGTATTTATTATCAGCTTATGTTCCTCATTCTAAAAGCATTGTTCAAATGGTGACCCTGTGGTCTGATTTGGCCCCGCCCCAGGGGCTCACAGTTTTATATAGACTTATATATAGGGGAAAATCATCTTCTCTGAAATTACAAGAGTCAAAGGTTTAATCTTTTTTTACACTCAGCTTATGGTCCTCTATCAAGCTGTTTGAATGGTTACCCTGGGGTCAAATTTGTTTCCTCCCAGGGGTCACATGTTTACATAGAGTTACATAGGGAAAAACTTTAAAACAAATCTGCTTCCCTGAAACTATGAGCCAGAGGTTTAATATGTTGTATTTATCATCAGCTTATGGTCTTCTATCAAGTTTGTTCAAATGGTGACCCTGTTGTAAAATTTGGCCCCATCCCTGGGTCAGATGTAAAAATTGTTTTGTTTTATAGCCAGCCAAACTTGAGCTAAATACATCCCACCCCCGTATCTTGATAAATGAAGACAGTTTACATAAAACTAGTTTGATATTGCCATATCTGACACACAATCCTTCTATCCCACCCCACCCTGGACACTATATACCAAGTAGAGCGATACAGGCCCTCTTGGACCTCTTGTTTTCCATTTCACTGTTCTGTCCATTTTGCTGTGTTCATTCTGCTATTCTGCCATTCTGTAAACTTTACCACGCCCATTTATTCAGACGTTGGTAGGTTCGCTGTTTAATTCGGATTCGTTAAAAACGCAACAGTTTCCCTAGAATAATAATTCTGCTTTGCATGTTAGAAATTAATAGATGGACAAGACCGTGTTTACAGTCTAAAAGTAGGTCAAGGTTAATACAGTCACGTGACTAACTTTAACAGGCGTGCATGTTACTTGTAGCATGTTTTGCCATGTTTTTGTCAACATGCTACTGCGTAAGAAGTAGGCATGTACGATGTTTGCTGAATTATAGGGCAATCACGTCTTTGTTCCCAAGGTCAATAACTTTAGCTTTTTAGAATTTATCTTTAAGTTAAGCTTAGTTCCATGATGATTCGAGTTAGTTGCGCATTTTTAAATGAATCTATTTCATTTGATGTAGAATACTATAAAACGCTCATTACTTTTATTGGCAGAATGTAGACTAAAGTATGCAAAAGCGCCGGGATATTGCAGTGAAAATATAAAATAGGCAATGTAAGGTTTTAGTTCAAGCATATAAAACATTATTATATAACCTATAAATAGACGCGTTTTCATTGGCTAAAAAGTAATTTTTTAGAAAAAATATCTAGCGATATTGACCTGTTTTTTTGATATTGACCTGTTTTTTTGATATTGACCTGTTTTATATAATTGTTTTTTTGATATTGACCTGTTTTATATAATTGTAAATTGAGGGTTATATAATAAAACAGTTATGGACTTTTCAGCTGTTATACATGATGTTGATATGTACCAAAAAATCATTATTGACCGAGGCGATCAATAATGATTTTTTTGGTGCATATCACATCATGTATAACAGCTGAAAAGTCCATAATTGTATAATATTGTATTGGTAAGTTTGTAAAACAATATGCTACAGCATACATCATTTTGCAATTACACGTATCTATACACGCCCACTCGGTAACATCTGCCATGTAGGATGAGATCAAGACAGGAGTATAACAGATCCATAAAACTGAAATATGTAGATGAAATGAACGACATCAGACTCGGATAACTCTATTTAATATATATTTATGAGCATATTAAATGATCAGCCGACTGAAAAAGCAAGAAATAAGGTGGCAAATGAAAAAGAATTGAGCACTGTGGTCCAGAGCGGGGAACGAAGAGTCGTGGGTTCGATCTCCGCCATGACTATATGTGTTGTGTCGCTGAGCAAGCCGCTTGATTTGCCTTTGCTTAGAACTGGTTCTACCCATGAAGATATCGAGCGTGATTAAAATAAATTCAGATAGCTTCCGTTATAATGTAGTATGTATAATGATAAATACATTTAAACTACATAAACTAAAAGAAGAAATTACTAAATACTTATTGCTTAGTATGGTTAAACAATCGGACAATGTTATGTGTGTGTGTGTGCGCGCGCGTGCGTGCACAGTAAAAAGTAAGTGTAATCGTGTTAACAATTTTAGGGAAATGTTTTCCTTATGCCGGTGTTTTCTCGCAAAATACACTAAACAATGTATAACCTTATACATAAGTTTACACCGCGCAAAACTTCACTATTTTGGGGTAAACGTTATCCAATCTGAAGTGTAAATGTTTTTAAGTTAGGCAATGTCTTGCCACTATAACGGCTAGCTATAGAGAATAAAATGAGGCGTAACTTTGTATCTGGATTATGATAACATTTCTCCAAGAACATGGAAACGAATCCCTTAAAATGATTGTCTCTATAGCACCCAAGAGGTAACGTTACACTTTAAGCACATTTTTTAATTATTTATTTAAATACACTTCATTGATACAATTAATTTTGATGCAAAATATAACGACATCGACCTGTAGTACAGTTCATCAAACCTTTATGTAACCCCTACCGTTTGGTTGTGTAGGCGTTCGTCTAAATGCAGGTAATGTGATAAGTTTATAATAATGCTCCTTCAGCTAGATTTGACTAAATTAATAAATTAGTTAACGTTTCAGAGCTTTTTACGATGTCAACAAAAATAAGTTGACTATCTTCAATTCGTTGCTGCGAACGTTTGAACTTTCCTTGTAACCTTATTAAAAGGAAACGTTTGCTTTAACGGTGTATTTTTTACCGCGTTTTATCTACTACTGATCGATGTTATCAGGCGTTTGCAAGACGTTTACATTGTGTTCGAAGAAATAGGAAGGAGCTCCAATTAAATATAAGCGCCTATAGAAGAATTGTGTCGACCCAGACTTTTGTTTTATTTTTATTCGTGTATGCAACCTTTTTAACATACTGCAAAGACAAGGTTTGATAACTGTTGTGAAAAGTTTGTGAAATTGTTGACATGTTTTACTAAGAAGCTGTGTGACTGCTTATATAAAGGAAAAACAAATCAACCTGTATCAATGTCCAGGTTATTGTGACAAATGAATCGAATAGTCCAGCCTGCTGAAGAAGGACATCTATTGATTTTAGGTGGTTCTCACAATATAATCTTCTTCTGGGTTGTTTCCATTTTTCAAATAATAAAAAAATATTTAAACATCTGATTTTGTTCTGCTTTTTCTGTTGTGGTTTTGTTGTAGCTTTTCTGTATCAAATATTTTGGGGGAAACGACAAGATGAATAAAACATTAACCTGCAAATGGTGTATACTAGTAACATATATTTTAAGGAAATGTTATTCTACAAATTGTGTCACATTACCACAAATACGAGGAGTTATCTAGTCTCGTGTATTTGAATAACGTTTCCTTAGTTTGAGGTTATCTAACCATACAAAATGTATTGAAAAACCAGAAAATAGAGAAAGGTTAACCTTAAAAGAGTGTATACTAGCTCCATATATTTTAAAGAAATGTTACACTACAAATGGTCCATTTTTGGTGTAATGTTTCCAAAAAATCAAGGAGTTACCTAGCTCCGTGTTTTTGTGGGAAACATTACACTCAAATTTTTAGTGTAAAGTTGCCTTATACTTTTTACAGTGTGCGTGCGTTTGTGTCCTTCTACCTGTCTGTCAGTATGTGTGAAACAAAGCTTGTCCGCTCTTAAAACGACTGTTACAGTTTTAAACGGATTTTTTAAAGGAATTGTTCGCATTGTTTTGGCATTTATGCGGCTTTACTCGCCGGTAGTAAATGGCAAATTCGCGCTGCGTAGTGACATTTCCATTCACTACCGGCGTTAAAAACCGCATGTATGCACGACAAAAATCGCGAATCTTATTTGTACCACAATATCCTAAATACACACTATGCATCGTGTAATACACGAGGATATACACAGCATATGTTAGTTATTGTGGTACAAATACAATAGAGCATGAGTCTTGCACGTGTACGGACGATATTATCTCCCCGTACACGTGCAAAACTCATGCTCTATTCTATACATATACATTATTTTCCCGTCGTTATAGTACCAATAATAACGTGCCTTGTGGGGATGATATAAAAGACTACCGTCAGCAGAAAGTGAAGTAGACATTGTCTATAATATTAGACTCGCGCGCAATAACCTAGTGTCCCTGAACGGAAAAAAAAGTCGCAATATTTTCAAAAGAAAGTAGCAAGTGAGATATTTAACATTGTTAGAATAAGAAGTTTTGTTTGGTGTTTTACGTCATTTTCAATACATGTAAGGTTATATATGACGGTCGAATTTTTGTGGTGGCGGCAGACAACTTACTTTTCCTGGGTAGAACCAATACTGTACACCTCCCCATCCTTTTTCTTTTCATAAATTCTTTATTATTTACAGTAAAATCCCGGTGGTGTAAATTGCTACCCGGACGACACTCGTATACAATAACGGAGAAAAAAAGGTCAACAGAAGAAAACTCACTGGAAAATAGTGCAATTAGTTGTACATATCACTTATAAGCATTATACTGTTCACTGTTCATGTCACAATATCACTGTTGATTGTTTATTATTATTACACTGTTCACTGTTCTTATCACAATATCACATTTGATTGTCCATGGGGAGAAAAGTTCATTTTTATATCATTGAAAAAAATCAGTGAGTTATATTTAAATTACTCTTAAGACTTGTAATTGAAGCCTAAAACGAGTGTCGTTTACAATATATATGTTAGTAATGGAGACGTGCATATTGCCCGTGCGTTCCGGTCGAATGGCCTTTTCCATAGCTACATCGGTTCCTGCTTGTAATTAAAATTACACAATTCTCCGCTCAACTCAACCTCTTACATTTTTCAACTTTATATGTTCTTAACTTTCAAGGAAATTAATAATTGAGAAGCGCATATTGTCCTTGCGTTATTTGTCATAATTATCTCCGTTTAATTTGTAGTATGCTTACTGAAATTCCGTGTGACTGAACTTAAACATTTGTAAATCGGTTCTAACACGACAATAACCCCATTATTTATGCTATTGTGGGGGCACTATATTATCTCGGAGGTCAAGGTAATCAGGCTGCTATGCCATATGTAAAGTTCTGCGCGGTACAGTATGTTAAATTAAGTCATTGCTTACGTCATATAGCTTGCGCTGTATGACCTCAAACGTTCTCAGCTTGTTCAAGATGCTAATTAATGGTATGTGTATTGGTTTATATCGGGTGTGTGCAAGGTTTGGGAGCATGGCAAGTTTCTTGTAATTAAAATTACTGCTGCGTTTGTCTTCGTGACGTATATTTATCAAAATGTTTATTTACGCGTTATTTGACGTTAACGGTTTAAAAAGTGACGTCATGTGGCGTGGCGCTTCCAACAGAGGAAAAATACGCGGGAAATTAATTAATTGAATTGGGTTTTAAGGCGCACCAACACATGAAAAGGTTACATGGCGCCTAACAGGCATGAACATGGCAGGCTCATCCTCCATGTACATGGAGATAAAATATGGAAAATGGGCCTAGAACCTTCTCACCCTGAACTGCAAAGTTGCTGCAAATTCTATCGTAGAAACTCCATTTACGCTGGAGCCACCTTTATTGTTTTTCTGCCACTGCTCTTTTGATATGAGCGAGATGGCACCTGAAACAATGCAGGGATCATGATGATGACCTTTAATGAACATGAACATAAAATGATAAAATAAACATGAATTTGGGGGGATTCTACCCCTCTGCCTACCCCTACAAAGGGATCTGCAGTGGCCCTATTATTTGCCACGTGACTAAACGGGGGCCCCAGGGAACCACACGGGGCGGGAAATTAATGAAACAGCCTTCTTCTTTGTGTATATGTAAGACTGTGCATGTCGCGTTAGAAATTAACACCTGTCAGAATAAAGGATGTACTTAAATACCAGCTATTGGAAGTTAGAATATGGCAGACAGGTGAAATAGACGTGCTACAAAACATGGTTTTGTATGGTTTCATCTTGTTGGTCACGCCCATCTCGATGTTTAATGTTCTACGGCCATGTTTTGCTTCATGAACATGTTTTAGTTTATTTAAATCGAAATCAATACGCAACAATAGATATTTACAATTCACACGTTGCATTATCTGTGAAAAGCGAGAATAATATTTTATTTGATGACGTGGCAAACTTTGAACAGGTAAATTAATCCACAGGTAAATGTATTTAATTGAAATTGTGAATTCACTTACTTACCTTGGAATTGTTTTAACCCAAGGCGGTTCTTTCAGTGAAACGCAATTAACGTTAGCGGGTAAAGCACAAAAAGCAATATTCAAACTGAATAAGTATCTTCTAAACTTTACAGACATTGCTATATCTCATAGACTTGAACTATTTGATAAGCTTATATTGCCCATTTTAAATTATTCTTGTGAAGTGTGGGGTTTCCACAGTGCAAACAATATTGAAAGAATACATACACTTTATTGCAAACGTATATTGAAAGTAAAACGTACAACGCAAAATGACTTTGTGTATGGTATTCTGGGCAGGTTTAGTCTTATCAATAACAGATTTTATAGAATTATTAAATATTGGTTGAAGATTTTAAACAGCAGTGAAAACAAGTATTGTAAAGTTATTTATAATGTTCTAAAAGCAGATGCTGATATTTACCAAAATAAAGTATCATGGGTAACCCTAGTTCGCGATTTATTATCGTCAATGGGTTTTTACTACGTGTGGCTAAACCAGAGTGTCGGAGATGGGAATCTTTTCTTAGGTATAATTAAACAACGACTTCATGATAATAAAATACAGTCTTGGCATGAACGTATAGAAAGTTCATCAAGAGAAATATTTTTTAAAGAAATTGTTAATTTTGATTTTCAATTATTTCTTAAGTGCATAAACATACCAAAATTTAGAATATCGATGACCAGGTTAATTGTCTCGTCCCATAGCCTTGCTATAGAGACTGGTAGGTGGCATAGACCTAGAAGTATACCATTAGCAGATAGAATATGTTTAATTTGCAATAAACTTGAAGACGAGTTTCATTTCATTTTAGATTGCGATCTGTTTAAAGACATCCGAAAAATATATATTAAAACATATTTTTGGAATCGACCGAGCATGTTCAAATTAAAAGAACTTTTTTACAGCAAAAATGAAAAAGAAATTAAAAATTTAAGTGTGTATATTTTTAAAGCATTTGAAATGAGTATAACGCTAATGAATTGATTTGATGTAATTGTAATTCCATGTCTCATTTTCTCCTCCTCAATTGTAATGTTTTGTATTATTTTAATATTGTAATATTTTATTTTCACATAGTCATGCATATTTGTGTGTGGTGGTTTTGTCACGCTTGAAAATTCAAATAGAGCAATTTTGTTATTGTGTTTGAAACGTATGTGTATGTGCTTATATGTTTATGACATGGATACGATTAAGTATAATACATCAACCATAACATTGATATACTTATATATGTTTAGTCACCTTCTCCGTGAAATTTTAAATGGAAACACTGACGTGTTCATGTGTTTGTTTCTATTTTTGTTTTCTGTTTGTGTTCTCTAAAAAGAAGTAAACAGTATAACTGTGTTTATTTTTGCATCTGATATTTGTTAATACCATATATGTACGGATCTTGCTACGTCTGTTATAATGTATATGTATAATATTGTATGATCACATGGGCCTATGGCTTACTGATTTTGAAATAAAGTGCTTCCATATATTTATCAATTACCTGGCAATAGTTGTGCAGCTATACAATTTAGATTTACCTCATTTCCCCGTGCAGTCACGCAGTGGTAACAGTAGTATCTACGTCATGCAAATAATATTTATTTTTACGTACAACTTAGTAGCGGTTTTCAATATATGTTTCTCTCCGAGACTATCAAGAAATGTTCATATGATGTTTAAGAGTTAAATTTGTTAATTGATAATACTACAAAAAGGGTGGCCATTACTCTTTAAAGGAACCAACTCGATGAGATCATACACTATATACATGTATTACTTGTTTGCAATTGACATCATACAACCTTGACTCCTCCTACAGTGTTAAATGGACTTGGAGACTTCTGATAACGTAACAATATGAAGTGGAGATGCCCTTTCATGCGGTTATTATTTCACAGTTATTGCCCTTACATTTGCTTTAACATGATGACCATTCGTTTCTATTCGGCCATTGTTTCAAAGATAGAATAGATAGATATTGTATCGCGTGCACAGATGTATCGATGTATCGAACGTGTAAATTCGAGCCGAATATATGTCAACATGACAAACATACTGCATACAGATTATCGGGCATGTAAATTCGATCAGATGTAAATGTCAACATGACAAACATCCTGCAAACATATTATCGGGCATGTAAATTCGATCAGGTGTAAATGTCAACATGACAAACATCCTGCATACAGATTATCAGGCGTGTAAATTCGATCAGGTGTAGATGTCAACATGACAAACATCCTGCATACATATGTATCGAGCGTGTCAACTCTAAATAAAGTAACTGCAGCCTGACGTAATATATTATTGCACCTCGCACAAAATCCTAGGAATTTCACTGGATTAGAGCGGTCACATGGTGACCCTCTATTATTCCATAGTAGGTCAGTAGATTTCATAGAAGGTCAATAAAACAATAAACTACAATTCCGATTCAAAGTTTAAATCATTTGCAAATAGTTCTTTAAGGCGTTAGTAACGATCATATTAGTAAATTAATAATGTTTTTAAAAACTGTACCGGTCGTGACGTCAACGTCATGACGTCAAATTGCGCGAACGTCTCAATGACGCGCGAACGTCTCAATGACGTTCCTTTAAAATGGGTTAAATATCGGTGTTTGCCTAAAAAAATGTGCTCGATGCGATATATCAGTATTGGGTTTTTATTGACCCCCTACAGAAATATGTGAGGTCAGTCAGATATATAGAGGTCTCGGCTATTGCCTCGCCCCCTATAAATCTTACTGACACCACATATTTCTTTTCTCACCGATGCGGGTTCGAATCCCACTGGGAGCTCGACTTTTAAGTCAGGACGTGTCGATTCTTACGGATGGCGGGAGGTGTACAGTACTGGTTCTACCCAGGAAAATCGACCGTCATATATAACCTTACATGTGTTGAAAATGACGTAAACCACCATACAAACAAACAAACAAACAAACATATTTCAGTAGGGGGTCAGTAACAAACCCAATAACTAATAATCGTACTGATCGAACTTTCAGTCTTAATGTACATACATTCGGGCATATAAAAATTGTATTATTTACACTGTTATCGTTTGTGGTCAATCTAATTATTATATATACATCATTTATCATTTCCTGTTTTGCTGTCTATATAATGAAGGAAAGATAAAAAGGATACTTTTTATTTTTGCTGAGTATATATAATACTGATGTTAATTTAATTTAATTTTATAGTCGCTCCAACAACTAAGGTCATATGGCGACTTCCCAGCTTCTGGATCGAGACCCCAGGTGACCCTTCGAGCAGTTTTAGTGCACGGGCGGGCACCTGGGTAGAAACACTGACGTTCCACAAGCCAGCTGGATAGTTTCCTCACAGCCCATGAGGGATCGAACCCACAGCGGTGAGAAGCAATATAATATTGGTTGAGCATTTAATTTAATTGTACATATTTGCAATAGGGCATATATACTGTGTTAATCACCCTATGATTGCCAGTAGTGTGGCAATCTGGCTTAGATATTACATATATTACATGAAGCAAGCGTTTAATCTAAATGTACATACATTCGAGCCCATACATTTTCTTATTCACCCTGTGATAACCATTGTGGCGGCAAAATTGTTTAGCTATTATATTATATTGATACATATACATTTGGTTTATATTCACCCTGTGATAACCATTGTGGCGGCAAACTTGCTTAGCTATTATATTTTATTGATACATATACATTTGGTTTATATTCACCCTGTGATAACCAGTGTGGCGGCAAACTTGTTTAGCTATTATATAATATTGATACATATACATTTGATTTATATTCACCCTGTGATAACCAGTGTGGCGGCAAACTTGCTTAGCTATTATATTATATTGATACATATACATTTGGTTTATATTCACCCTGTGATAACCAGTGTGGCGGCAAGCTTGCTTAGCTATTATATTATATTGATACATATACATTTGGTTAATATTCACCCTGTGATAACCATTGTGGCGGCAAGCTTGCTTTGCTATTATATTATATTGATACATATACATTTGGTTTATATTCACCCTGTGATAACCAGTGTGGCGGCAAACTTGTTTAGCTATTATATTATATTGATACATATACATTTGGTTTATATTCACCCTGTGATAACCATTGTGGCGGCAAGCTTGCTTTGCTATTATATTATATTGATACATATACATTTGGTTTATATTCACCCTGTGATAACCATTGTGGCGGCAAACTTGTTTAGCTATTATATTATATTGATACATATACATTTGGTTTATATTCACCCTGTGATAACCATTGTGGCGGCAAGCTTGTTTAGCTATTATATTATATTGATACATATACATTTGGTTTATATTCACCCTGTGATAACCATTGTGGCGGTAAGCTTGTTTAGCTATTATATTATATTGATACATATACATTTGGTTTATATTCACCCTGTGATAACCAGTGTGGCGGCAAGCTTGTTTAGCTATTATATTATATTGATACATATACATTTGGTTTATATTCACCCTGTGATAACCATTGTGGCGGCAAGCTTGCTTAGCTATTATATTATATTGATACATATACATTTTCTTATTCACCCTGTGATAACCAGTGTGGCGGCAAACTTGCTTAGGTATTAAACTACATGTATATTGATGCATGTCAAGATGTAAGCTTGAATTAACCTTGTTTATATTAAGTCCTATAGCTCTTGAACTTTAAAACGGGATCTTCCTTGGGGTAACAATGTTTTGACTGGATACAAGTTGAGCCGAGTTTAACTATAAATGTATTTCATATGTTTCTGAGCTATACAGCTTGAAACATTATATACAATTTTCCTCAGGCTACCTGCCTTATGATATTTAAACTAAACTAAACACAATTGTTCAAAAAAATGATTCTTTGAAATCATATGATTATGATCAGCACAAATCAGCTTGAAGCGTACAATGAATGATTCCAAACTTTGATCTCGAACAATGATTCTCAAATAACCACAATGTTTTCAACCATAATCACCACAAATTAATCAGCTTCAGACCTTGTGATTAATCTATATATCAATATATCGTTTGAGCACAATCTCTTTCAAACTATATTTCAAACACTAGCCTATTTGAAACAACGTCTTCTTCTAAGCTTTGACGTGCGCTTGAAACCCGACCTAGTTTCTCCAAGGATACTGGTGTACGCTTTGCTTCTAACGCAAACCAATAAAGACTAACTGAAACCAAGTGTCCGAAAAATCCTGCAATTCATATTACCCTTTCTCTCTTACGCAATTAAGCTAAATTGAGAGCATTGGCAAAGTGAACCCGAAAAATCCGAACGGTCCCAGTCAATCTCGTTTAAACGTGTGCTTAAAGAAACTAACCTTAAGCGGACAGCATATAATGTAGGTGTACAGTACTGGTTCTACCCAGGAAAAGTGGTCTGCCTCCACCACAAAAAATCGACCGTCATATATAACCAAAACATGTGTTGAAAATGACGTAAAACACCATACAAACAAACAAACAAATATAATGGCCTAATAGCCAACTGAACAACCAAATTTCGATGATTTCTAAGGTTTAATGAGCCCCCGGGAAGAATCTCCCGTTGACTCGGCATTATGTCTGGACTATTGTGTGAGTGATTGTGTGTAGTGCTATGTATCTATCTATATACAGTCTACTTGAAGCAGATATAGTGCTGCCACACTGGAATACCACGCCGCAGTACATGATACCCCACGCAGACACATTATTCTGACAACGGGTTGACCAGATGTAGTACTACCCATTATTTGCTTGTCAGGCATGGGTTACAAGTAACTACTCCATTTATAAAGTCTTTGGTATGACGCGGTCAGGGGTCTCGAACCGACGACCTCCCGAATGCAAGGCAGACACTCTAACCACTACACCACAATTATGTGTGTGTGTGTGTGTGTGTGTAGTTCTAAGGTTTATAGTCCCACCGCCAACAAACTCAATGCGCCTTAGGGCGCAATCGAGTCTGAACTTTACACCACAATTCTCTCAAATTTCCTCAGTTTTTTCTTTCTTTCTAAGGATTAGAGTCCCTCTACCATATGAGCCCCCGGGAAGAATCCCCCGCTGGCTCGACATTATGTTTGGATTTTTCATCGATGTGGTGTGTCGGTTGTATCTGTGTGATGTGGTGTCTGCGTCGATTCTATTGTTGATATGTTGATGGCTGTCGCTTCCGCTGAAGTGTTGTTGTCCTACATCCGCTAGGTGGTGTTGCCCTACATCCGCAGTAGTATAATAAGTGGGGGTACCAGCGCAGTTTCCCCATCGCGAAAACATGAAAATCACTAAAATATGTAAGCGGGGACTCTATCATAATTTGATGAAAAGAGACGTTTTTGAACAAAAAAAAAGTGGAAGGGGGGACCCTACCCGATTTTCTCATTTGTAATACAAACGTTTTGAAAAAAAAGAGTGCAAGTGGGGACCCTACCCGATTTTCTCATTTGTAATACAGACGTTTTGAAAGAAAAAAAGAGTGGAAGGGGGAACCCTTGCATATTGTAGCAGTTTTTTCATACTTATTGGAAAAAAAACTATACTGATACCCTCACTATATATTCTACTCAATCACAAAAAAACATCAAAAAACATATATATATTTTGCCGTCGGGCAAAGTCTGACGGAACAAGATAGTCGTCATCACGATCCAAAACGGCATCAACTCCGGGTCTAGTCTCGATCGGCAGTTAAACAAAATCAGAAGGAGCAAAGCAATCATGCTCATCACCACTATACATATCACACTCAATCATGGCACGCAAAACAGGGTTCTGGTAATGTTTGCGGAGCCACCATGTTGAAATATTACCCAGTCAGAGATATCGAAATATCAGGAATACTGGAAAAGCATCAAATCAAGCATTCTGAGATATCACAGAATCAAGAATACTGGGATATCACAGCATCAAGAATACCGAGATATCATTATATCAAGAATATCAGAAAAGCATCAAATCAAGAATCCTGAGTTATCACAGAATCAAGAATACTGAGATATCATTAAATCAAGAATCCTGAGATATCACAGAATCGAGAATACTGAGAAATCATCAAATCAAGAATACTGAGATATCACAGAATCAGGAATACTGGAAAAGCATCAAATCGGGGACTGAGATATCACAGAATCAAGAAAATTGAGATAACATAAAATCAAGAATACTGATATATCACAGAATCAAGAATACTGAAACAGCATCAAATCAAGAATAATGAGATATCATCAAATCAAGAATACCGAGATATCATCAAATCAAGAATACTGGGATAGTAGCAAATCACGAATACTTAAATACTAGCAAATCAGTGATCTCGATATATCATCAAATCATGAAGACTGAAATAGCAGCAAATCAAGAATACTGAGATATCATCAAATCAGCGATATTGAGATATCATGCAATAGATATCATAGAATCAAGAATACTGGAACATCATCAAATCAAGAATACTGAGATATCATCAAATCAAGAATACTGGAACAGCATCAAATCAAGAATACTGATATATCATCAAATCAAGAATACTGGAACAGCATCAAATCACGAATACTGAGATATCATCAAATCAAGAATACTAAGAATCAGAATCAAGAATACCGAAATATCATCAAATCAAGAAAAGCGGAACAGAATCAAGAATACAGAAACTGCAGCAAATCAAGAATACTCAGATATCATCAAATCAGAGTTACTGGGAAATCATCAAATCAAGAATACAGAAACAGCATCAAATCAAGAATACCGAGACATTACAAGAATACTGAAACAGCATCGAATCAAGAATACTGAGATATCACAGAATCAAGAACACTGGAACAGCATCAAATCAAGAATACTGACGTATCACAGAATCAAGAATACTGAGATATCACAGAATCAAGAATACTAAGATACCACAGAATCAGGAATACTGGAAAAGCATCAAATCGGGGAGATATCACAGAATCAAGAAAATTGAGATAACATAAAATCAAGAATACTGATATATCACAGAATCAAGAATACTGAAACAGCATCAAATCAAGAATAATGAGATATCATCAAATCAAGAATACCGAGATATCATCAAATCAAGAATACTGGGATAGTAGCAAATCACGAATACTGAAATACTAGCAAATCAGTGATCTCGATATATCATCAAATCATGAAGACTGAAATAGCAGCAAATCAAGAATACTGAGATATCATCAAATCAGCGATATTGAGATATCATGCAATAGATATCATAGAATCAAGAATACTGGAACATCATCAAATCAAGAATACTGAGATATCATCAAATCAAGAATACTGGAACAGCATCAAATCAAGAATACTGATATATCATCAAATCAAGAATACTGGAACAGCATCAAATCACGAATACTGAGATATCATCAAATCAAGAATACTAAGATATCATCAAATCAAGAATACCGAAATATCATCAAATCAAGAAAAGCGGAACAGAATCAAGAATACAGAAACTGCAGCAAATCAAGAATACTGAGATATCATCAAATCAGAGATACTGGGAAATCATCAAATCAAGAATACAGAAACAGCATCAAATCAAGAATACCGAGACATTACAAGAATACTGAAACAGCATCGAATCAAGAATACTGAGATATCACAGAATCAAGAACACTGGAACAGCATCAAATCAAGAATACTGACGTATCACAGAATCAAGAATACTGAGATATCACAGAATCAACAATACTAAGATACCACAGAATCAAGAATACTGAGATATCATCAAATCAAGAATACTGAATTTGCAGCAAATCAAGAATACGGAGATATCACAGAATCAAGAATACCGGAACAGCATCAAATTAAGAATACTGACATATCACAGAATCAAGAATACTGAGATATCACAGAATCAAGAATACTAAGAAATCATCAAATCAAGAATACTGAGATATCACAGAATCAAGAATACTGAGATATCAAAGAATCAAGAATACTGAAACAGCATCGAATCAAGCATGCTGAGATATCACATAATCAAAAATACTAAAACAGCAGCAAATCAGAGATACTGAGATATCCTCAAATCAGACATACAGAGATATCATCAAATCAGAGATACAGAGATATCATCAAATCAGGGATACTGAAATAGCAGCAAACCATGAATACTGAGATATCATCAAATCAGAGATACTGAGATATCTTCAAATCATGAATACTGAAATAGCAGCAACTCAGAGATACTGAGATATCATCAAATCAGAGATATTGAGATAGCATCGAATCAAGAATACTGAGATATCATAGAATCAAGAATCAAGAATACTGAGATATCATAGAATCAAGAATATTGAGATATCACAGAATCAAGAATACAGGAACATCATCAAATCAGAATACTGAGGCAGCAAATCAGAAATATTGAGATATCATCAAATCAAGAATACTGAGATATCATCAAATCAGAGATATTGGGATATCATCAAATCAGAAATATCGAGAGAGCAGCAAGTCAGAGATATTGAGATATCATCAAATCAGAGATCTCGAGATATCATCAATTCAGAGATCTCGAGATATCATCAAATCAGAAATATTGAGATATCATCAAATCAGAGATATTGGGATATCATCAAATCAGAAATATTGAGACAGCAGCAAATCAGAGATATTGAGATATCATCAATTCACAGATCTCGAGATATCATCAAATCAGAAATATTGAGATAGCAGCAAATAAGAGATCTGGAGATATCATCGAATCAGAGATTTCGAGATATGATCAAATCAGAGATACTGAGATATCATCAAATCAGAAATATTGAGATATCATCAAATCAGAGATCTCGAGATATCATCAAATCAGAGATCTCGAGATATCATCAAATCAGAAATATTTAGATAGCAGCAAATCAGAGATATTGAGATATCACAGAATCAAGAATACTGAGATATCAAAGAATCAAGAATACTGAAACAGCATCGAATCAAGCATGCTGAGATATCACATAATCAAAAATACTAAAACAGCAGCAAATCAGAGATACTGAGATATCCTCAAATCAGAGATACAGAGATATCATCAAATCAGAGATACAGAGATATCATCAAATCAGGGATACTGAAATAGCAGCAAACCATGAATACTGAGATATCATCAAATCAGAGATACTGAGATATCATCAAATCATGAATACTGAAATAGCAGCAACTCAGAGATACTGAGATATCATCAAATCAGAGATATTGAGATAGCATCGAATCAAGAATACTGAGATAACATAGAATCAAGAATCAAGAATACTGAGATATCATAGAATCAAGAATATTGAGATATCACAGATTCAAGAATACTGGAACATCATCAAATCAGAATACTGAGGCAGCAAATCAGAAATATTGAGATATCATCAAATCAAGAATACTGATATATCATCAAATCAGAGATATTGGGATATCATCAAATCAGAAATATCGAGAGAGCAGCAAGTCAGAGATATTGAGATATCATCAAATCAGAGATCTCGAGATATCATCAATTCAGAGATCTCGAGATATCATCAAATCAGAAATATTGAGATATCATCAAATCAGAGATATTGTGATATCATAAAATCAGAAATATTGAGACAGCAGAAAATCAGAGATATTGAGATATCATCAATTCACAGATCTCGAGATATCATCAAATCAGAAATATTGAGATAGCAGCAAATAAGAGCTCTGGAGATATCATCGAATCAGAGATTTCGAGATATCATCAAATCAGAGATACTGAGATATCATCAAATCAGAAATATTGAGATATCATCAAATCAGAGATCTCGAGATATCATCAAATCAGAGATCTCGAGATATCATCAAATCAGAAATATTTAGATAGCAGCAAATCAGAGATATTGAGATATCATCAAATCAGATATCTCGAGATATGATCAAATCAGAAATATTAAGATATCATCAAATCAGAGATCTCGAGATATCATCAAATCAGATATACTGAGATATCATCAAATCAAAAATATTGAGATATCATTAAATCAGAGATCTCGAGATATCATCAAATCAGAGATTTCGAGATATCATCAAATCAGAGATCTCGAGATATCATCAAATCAGAACTATTGAGATATCATCAAATCAGAGATCTCGAGATATCATCAAATCAGAGCCACTGAGACATCATCCAATCAGAGATCTGGAGATATCATCAAATCAGAAATATTGAGATAGCAGCAAATCAGAAATATTGAGATATCATCAAATCAGAGATATTGTGATATCATCAAATCAGAGCTACTGAGACATTTTCAAATCAGAGTTCTGGAAATATCAACAAATCAGAAATATTAAGATAGCAGCAAATCAGAAATATTCAGATATCATCAAATCAGAGATCTGGAGATATCATCAAATCAGAAATATTGAGATATCATCAAATCAGAGATCTGGAGATATCATCAAATCAGAAATATTGAGATATCATCAAATCAAGAATACTGAGATATCATCAAATCAGAGATCTCGGGATATCATCAAATCAGAAATATTGAGATAGCAGCAAACCAGAGATATTGAGATATCATCAAATCAGAGATCTGGATATATAATCAAATCAGAAATAGTGAGATAGCAGCAAATCAGAGATCTGGAGATATCATCAAATCAGAAATAGTGAGATAGCTGCAAATCAGAGATATAGAGATATCATCAAATCAGAGATCCCAAGATATCATCAAATCAGAGATATTGAGATATCATCAAATCAGAGATCTCGAGATATCATCAAATCAGAGATACTGAGATATCATCAAATCAGAAATATTGAGATATCATTAAAACAGAGATCTCGAGATATCATCAAATAAGAGATTTCGAGATATCATCAAATTAGAGATCTCGAGATATCATCAAATCTGAACTATTGAGATATCATCAAATCAGAGATCTCGAGATATTATCAAATCAGAGATCTCGAGATATCATCAAATCAGAGCGACTGAGACATCATCAAATCAGAGATTTGGAGATATCATCAAATCAGAAATATTGAGATAGCAGCAAATCAGAAATATTGAGATATCATCAAATCAGAGATATTGAGATATCTTCAAATCAGAGCTACTGAGACATCATCAAATCAGAGATCTGGATATATCATCAAATCAGAAATATTGAGATAGCAGCAAATCAGAAATATTCAGATATCATCAAATCAGAGATCTGGATATATCATCAAATTAGAAATATTGAGATATCATCAAATCAAGAATACTGAGATATCATCAAATCAGCGATCTCGGGATATTATCAAATCAGAAATATTGAGATAGCAGCAAATCAGAGATATTGAGATATCATCAAATCAGAGATCTGGAGATATCATCAAATCAGAAATATTGAGATAGCAGCAAATTAGAGATCTGGAGATATCATCAAATCAGAAATATTGAGATAGCAGCAAATCAAGAATACTGAGATATCATCAAATCAACGATCTCGGGATATTATCAAATCAGAAATATTGAGATAGCAGCAAATCAGAGATATTGAGATATCATCAAATCAGAGATCTGGAGATATCATCAAATCAGAAATATTGAGATAGCAGCAAATTAGAGATCTGGAGATATCATCAAATCAGAAATATTGAGATAGCAGCAAATCAGAGATATTGAGATATCAACAAATCAGAGATCCCAAGATATCATCAAATCAGAGATATTGAGATATCATCAAATCAGAGATCTCGAAATATCGTCAAATCAGAAATATTGAGATAGCAGCAAATCAGAAATATTGAGATATCATCAAATCAAGAATACTGAGATATCATCAAATCAGAAATCTCGAGATATCGTCAAATCAGAAATATGGAGATATCATCAAATCAGAGATATTGGGATATCATCAAATCAGAAATACTGAGATATCATCAAATGAGAAATATTGAGATAGCAGCAACTCGGAGATACTGTGATATCATCAAATCAAGAATACCGGGATAGTAGCAAATCAGAGATATTGAGATATCATCAAATCAAGAATACAGATATCATCAAATCAAGAATACTGAACTTGCAGCAAACCAGAGATATCGAGATATCATCAAATCAAGAATACTGAGATATCATCAAATCAGAAATATTGAGATAGCAGCAACTCAGAGATACTGTGATATCATCAAATCAAGAATACCGGGATAGTAGCAAATCAGAGATATTGAGATATCATCAAATCAAGAATACAGATATCATCAAATCAAGAATACTGAACTTGCAGCAAACCAGAGATATCGAGATATCATCAAATCAAGAATACTGAGATATCATCAAATCAAGAATACTGGAACAGCATCAAATCAAGAATACTGTAATATCATCAAATCAAGAATGCTGAGAGTTTATCAAATTAAGAATACCGAAATATCATCAAATCAAGAATGCTGGAACAGCATCAAATCAAGAATACTGAGATATCATCAGATCAAGAATACCGAGATATCATCAAACCAAGAATACCGAGATAGCAGCAAATCAAGAATACTGAAATAGCAGCATATCAAAAAATTTCAGATATCATCAAATCGAGAATACGGAGATATCACAGAATCAAGAATACTGAGATATCATCAAATCAAGAATACTGAGATATCATCAAATCAAGAATACAGAACTTGCAGCAAACCAGAGATATCATCAAATCAAGAATACTGTCATATCATCAAATCGAGCATGCTGAGATATCACATAATCAAGAATACTGGAAAGCATCAAATCAAGAATACTGAGATATCATCAAATCAAGAATACCCAGATATCATCAAATCAAGAATACCGAGATATCATCAAATCAAGAATATTGAAATAGCAGCAAACCAGAGATATTGAGATTTCATCAAATCAAGAATACTGAGATATAATCAAATCAAGAATACTGAAGTTGCAGCAAACCAGAGATATTGAGATATCATCAAATCAGGAATACTGAGATATCATCAAATCAGGAATACTGAGATATTATCAATTCAAGAATACTGAGATATCATCAAATCACAGATCTAGATATCATCAAATCATGAATACTGAAATAGCAGCAAATCAGAGATACTGAGATATCATCAAATCAGAGATACTGAGATATTATCAAATCAGAGATACTGAGATATCATCAAATCAAAGATCTCGAGATATCATTAAATCATGAATACTGAAATATCAGCGAATACTGGAACATCACAGAATCATGAATACTGAGATATCACAGAATCGAGAATATTGTAATATCACAGAATCAAGGATATTGAAACATCACAGAATCGAGAATACTGGAACATCACAGAATCAAGTATTGAAACATCACAGAATCAAGAATATTGGAACATCACAGAATCGAGAATATTGGCCACATCACAGAATCGAGAATACTGGAACACCACAGAATCGATAATATTGGAACCTCATAGAATCCATCATGAAATATAGAAATGTCTAGAATCCATCACAGAATCAAGGATATTGGAACGTCACAGAATCCATCATGGAATACTGAAATATCAGGGAATCCATCACAGAATCAAGGATATTGGAACATCAAAGAATCAAGGATATTGGAACATCACCTGCCCAGAAATGCTACGGAATTAGCACAGACATGCTAGTGAAAATAAGCAAAGATAAGTTAAGATAAGTTAAAACAAGTTTAAGTTAACTTATCGTCTAATTCCGTAGCATTGTGGAAGCATGCATATATAGATAGCGAAAGAGAGCAAACATGCTTGTCATTTTCTAATTTCGTTTCCATGATATGGTTAGATTATGCTTGTTGTATTCTTGCTGTATGTTTCATGCATGTAATCCTAGATGGAAATAGCTTGCTTTCCTAACTCAACTTCTCTGTCCGGATGATATTCTAGTTTCCCTGACTGGGGGATATTTTAGTATACCTGCGATTCGGTGATGTTCCAAGATCCTTGATTATTTGATGTTCCAATATCCAGATCTCTGATTTGTTGCTATCTCAATATTTCTGATTTGATGATATCTCCAGATCTCTGATTTGATGATATCTCAATATTTCTGATTTGATGATATCTCCAGATCTCTGATTTGATGATATCTCCAGATCTCTGATTTGATGATATCTGAATATTTCTGATTTGCTGCTATCTCAATGTTTCTGATTTGATTATATCTCCAGATCTCTGATTTGAAAATGTCTCAGTAGCTCTGATTTGATGATATCACAATATCTCTGATTTGATGATATCTCAATATTTCTGATTTGCTGCTATCTCAATAGTTCTGATTTGATGATATCTCCAGATCTCTGATTTGACGAGGTCTCAGTAGCTCTGATTTGATAATATCTCGAGATCTCTGATTTGATGATATCTCGAGATCTCTGATTTGATGATATCTCGAAATCTCTGATTTGATGATATCTCGAGATCTCTGATTTAATGATATCTCAATATTTCTGATTTGATGATATCTCAGTATCTCTGATTTGATGATATCTCGAGATCTCTGATTTGATGATATCTCAGTATTTCTGATTTGATCATATATCGATATCTCTGATTTGATGATATCTCAATATCTCTGATTTTGTGCTATCTCAATATTTCTGATTTGATGATATCTCGAGATCTGTTATTTGATGATATCTTAATATCTCTGATTTGCTGCTGTCTCAATATTTCTGATTTGATGATATCCCAATATCTCTGATTTGATGATATCTCAATATTTCTGATTTGATGATATCTCGAGATCTCTGATTTGATGATATCTCGAGATCTCTGATTTGATGATATCTCAATATCTCTGACATGCTGCTCTCTCGATATTTCTGATTGGATGATATCCCAAGATCTTTGATTTGATGATATCTCAGTATTCTTGATTTGATGATATCTCAATATTTCTGATTTGCTGCCTCAGTATTCTGATTTGATGATGTTCCAGTATTCTTGATTCTGTGATATCTCAATATTCTTGATTCTATGATATCTCAGTATTCTTGATTCTTTATTCTATGATATCTCAGTATTCTTGATTCGATGCTATCTCAATATCTCTGATTTGATGATATCTCAGTATCTCTGAGTTGCTGCTATTTCAGTATTCATGATTTGATGATATCTCAGTATCTATGATTTGATGATATCTCAGTATTCATGGTTTGCTGCTATTTTAGTATCCCTGATTTGATGATATCTCAGTATCTCTGATTTGATGATATCTCAGTATCTCTGATTTGCTGCTGTTTCAGTATTTTTGATTATGTGATATCTCAGCATGCTTGATTCGATGCTGTTTCAGTATTCTTGATTCTTTGATATCTCAGTAGTCTTGATTTGATGATATTTCAATATCTCTGGTTTGCTGCAAGTTCAGTATTCTTGATTTGATGATATCTCAGTTTTCTTGATTTGATGATTTCTCAGTTTTCTTGATTCTGTGATATCTCAGTTTTCTTGATTCTGTGATATGTCAGTATTCTTAATTTGATGCTGTTCCGGTATTCTTGATTCTGTGATATCTCAGTATTCTTGATTTGCCGCAAATTCAGTATTCTTGATTTGATGATATCTTAGTATTCTTGATTCTGTGGTATCTCAGTATTCTTGATTCTGTGATATGTCAGTATTCTTGATTCTGTGATATCTCAGTATTCTTGATTTGACGCTGTTCCAGTGTTCTTGATTCTGTGATATCTCAGTATTCTTGATTCTATGCTGTTTTAATATTCGTGTAATGTCTCGGTATTCTTGATTTGATGCTGTTTCTGTATTCTTGATTTGATGATTTCCCAGTATCTCTGACTTGATGATATGTCAGTATTCTTGATTTGCTGCAGTTCTAGTATTCTTGATTCTATGATATCTCAGTATTCTTGATTCTGTGATATCTCAGTATTATTGATTCTGTGATATCTCAGTATTCTTGATTCTGGGATATCTCAGTATTCTTGATTTGCTGCTATTTCAGTTTTCTTGATTTGACGATATCTCAGTATTATTGATTCTGTGATATCTCAGTATTCTTGATTCTGTGATATCTCAGTATTCTTGATTTGCTGCTATTTCAGTATTCTTGATTTGATGATATCTCGGTATTATTGATTCTGTGCTATTTCAATATTCTTGATTTGATGCTGTTTCAGTATTATTGATTCTGTGATATTCTTGATTTGCTGCTTTTTCAGTATTCATGATTTGATGATATCCCGAGATCTCTGATTTGATGATAACTCAGTATTCTTGATTTGTTGATATCTCAGTATTTTTGATTTGCTGCTATTTCAGTATCTCCGATTTGCTACTATTTCAGTATTCATAATTTGCTGCTATTTCAGTATTCTTGATTTGATGATATTTCAATATCTCCGGTTTGCTGCAAGTTCAGTATTCTTGATTTGATGATATCTCTGTATTCTTGATTTGCTGCTTTTTCAATATCCCTGATTTGCTGCAAGTTCACTATTCTTGATTTGCTGCTATTTCAATATTCATGATTTGATGATATCTCTAGATCTCTGATTTGATGATAACTCAGTAACTGATTGGATGATATCTCAGTATTCTTGATTTGATGATGTCTCAATATCTCTGGTTTGCTGCAAGTTCAGTTTTCTTGATTTGATGATATCTCAATATCTCTGACTTGATGATGTCTCAATATCTCTGATTTGCTGCTACTTCATTTTTTTTGATTCGATACTGTTTCAGTATTCTTGATTTGATGCTGTTCCAGTATTCTTGATTTGATGCTGTTCCAGTATTCTTGATTTGATAATTTCTGAATATCTTTGATTCAATGCTATCTCAATATTTCTGATTTGCTGCTATCTCAGTATTCTGGATTTGGTGCTGTTCCAGTATTCCTGATTCTGTGATATCTCAGTATTCTTGATTCTGTGGTATCTCAGTATTCTTGATTTGATGATGTTCCGGTATTCTTGATTTGATGATATCTTGGTATTCTTGATTTGATGATATCTCAGTATTCTTGATTTGATGATATCTCAGTATTCGTGATTGGATGCTGTTCCAGTATTCTTGATTTGATGATATCTCAGTATTCTTGATTTGATGCTGTTCCAGTATTCTTGATTTGATGATATCTCAGTATTCTTGATTTGATGATATCTCAGTATTCTTGATTTGATGATGTTCCAGTATTCTTGATTCTATGATATCTATTGCGTGATATCTCAATATCTCTTATTTGATGATATCTCAGTATTCTTGATTTGCTGCTATTTCAGTCTTTATGATTTGATGATATATCGAGATCACTGATTTGCTAGTATTTCAGTTTTCGTGATTTGCTACTATCCCAGTATTCTTGATTTGATGATTTCTCAATATCTCTGATTTGCTACTATTCGGTATTCTTGATTTGATGATATCTCGGTATTCTTGATTTGATGATATCTCAGTATTCTTGATTTGATGATGTTTCAGTATTCTTGATTCTGTGATATATCGGTATTCTTGATTTGATGATATCTCAATTTTCTTGATTCTGTGATATCTCAGTCCCCGATTTGATGCTTTTCCAGTATTCCTGATTCTGTGATATCTCATTATTCTTGATTTGATGATTTCTCAGTATTCTCGATTCTGTGATATCTCAGGATTCTTGATTTAATGATATCTCAGTATTCTTGATTCTGTGATAACTTCGGATTCTTGATTTGATGCTTTTCTGATATTCTTGATTTAATGATATCTCAGTATTCTTGATGCTGTGATATCCCAGTATTCTTGATTCTGTGATGTCTCAGAATGCTTGATTTGATGCTTTTCCAGTATTCCTGATATTTCGATATCTCTGACTGGGTAATATTTCAACATGGTGGCTCCGCAAACATTACCAGAACCCTGTTTTGAGTGCCATGATTGAGTGTGATATGTATAGTGGTGATGAGGATGATTGCTTTGCTCCTTCTGATTTTGTTTAACTGCCGATCGAGACTAGACCCGGAGTTGATGCCGTTTTGGATCGTGATGACGACTATCTTGTTCCGTCAGACTTTGCCCGACGGCAAAATATATATATATTTTTTGATGTTTTTTTATGATTGAGTAGAATATATAGTGAGGGTATCAGTATAGTTTTTTTTCCAAAAAGTATGAAAAAACTGCTACAATATGCAAGGGTTCCCCCTTCCACTCTTTTTCTTTCAAAACGTCTGTATTACAAATGAGAAAATCGGGTAGGGTCCCCCCTTCCACTCTTTTTTTGTTCAAAAACGTCTCTTTTTTATCAAATTATGATAGAGTCCCCCCTTACATATTTTAGTGATTTTCATGTTTTCGCAATGGGGAAACTGCGCTGGTACCCCCACTTATTATACTACTATCCGCTACTGGTGTGTCCTATCCTACAAGGTCGGGTTCTGGTGTTTGGGGCCACACCCGCCAACTGCAACCTGCATCTCCGGATGCTATAGAAACTATCGTAATATAGTTCTATACTTCTACGGCATGCAGGCTGATGACTCCTTCGCTCCGTGTACAACGTCAGGCTTCCCCACTTCCGTTCAGCTGCCGAGTAGTCGACCACGCATTCCATATGTAGAGAAGCCCACATATACCACACCAATCACTCGATCCATGCAGGCTGCCGACGCTCAACTAGCTGCTTCTGTAGTTGTTCCTGGCGTTGTTCCACGCTGGCGGAACGAAGGAGACATCTTCCCTCTCAGTCAGTCAGCAATCATTCCGTTAGTACTGCATCTTATAACCACTTGGATATACTACAAGTAAAATCAGTTCCGGCAGTCCCTGCAGTACGTTCGAGGGCGGTGTGGGCAAGGGTTAACCCAATAGGTCGATCCTACATGGTTGCTGACTGTGCCCTCTCTGCGACGTGCAAAAATATTATACCAAAAAAAAAGTTATACCACAATAGCCTACATACACACTATGTATCGTGTAATACCCGAGAATATATACAGCATATGTTAGTTATTGTGGTATACATACAATAGAGCATGAGTCATGCACGTGTACTGACGATAATGCACTCGCTAACGCTCGTGCATTATCTCCCCGTACACGTGCAAAACTCATGCTCTATCCTATACTTACACCATAGCTCTGATGGTTTTCCTTTCCTTTGTTCTTGCTTATGATATAATTGTCATGAACCTGAAGTCTTAGTCTAAACCGTGCTATAAATGCCGGTATATTTTAGCCGTGCTATAAATGCCAGATTCGGCAGTTATACCATGGTCCACTCAATTTTACACGCGCTTAGGTGTAATGTTTACACACAAGCTGTCAATCAAAATGTCAATTATCGGCATTGAAGGGCTCTGGTACAAAACATGTATAGCATATTTTTCTCGTATGCGATTTATACTGCACTCTCTGACCTGCGGCCCTCGAGAAGCAGTTTAAATCGCATATACTCGAAAAATTATGCTATAAATATTACGTATTCACCCTGTGGTAACCTGTGTGGTAGCGAACTTGCTTAAATATTGCATATATTTATTGAGCTTTAAATTCTAATCGGATAAATACATTGTATTTTTTACTCTGTGAATGCCAGTGTTACGGCAAGCTTCGTTATATATACTCTGTTTAAAAAGTTTTGGACCATGGCAGTGTTCGAACCCGTACAATGATCGCTGAACCATGACATTCGATCATAACCCTTATTATCTCAGTTGATAATTCACAATAGATCAAAAATCAACAATAATTATCGTTTACAATGAAAGTTTGCGAAAAATTAATAATCGTTTTATTGGTTACTCGAATGTGTCCGTAACTGTTACTTTTTATGGACTTTGCAACATTTTTTACAGACCCTTTGTGTGTTCGCGATATTTTTTTAAAATGAAATCTTTTTTGGAATTTAATGTTTCTGGTACCAAATTAACCGGGTAGGGTAGACCTTGGCTACTAAAAAAAGATACTTAAATTCTGTCCGCTAGTTTTATTTTTATATGACTTTATATACCCTGGTCCAAAACTTGTTTTACCGAGTATAGTATATGTAATATTTATATAGTATATAGAGGATCTTACATGAGTACTCATTCATTATTGAATTTATTAAAGAGTTGGCAAACTGATATAATGCGAGGCTCTTGTCGAGCATTATATCATTTTTGCTAACGAGTTTAATAAATTCAATAATGAATGAGAACGAATGTGAGATTCTATTTATTACCTTACTTATAACGTCACATTACGTCAGAAAACGTGCATTAACTTGACGTTCATGACGTCATTAACGTTATGTTATACCACTAGTGGAATATTGAATGGTATTATTACACTCCCACACTGCATGTTATGTGATAAGTATATAACAGAGCATGAGTTTTGCACGTGTACGGGGAGATAATGCACGACTCATGCTCTATTGTATTTGTACCACAATAACTAACATATGCTGTGTATATCCTCGGGTATTACACGATGCATAGTCTGTATTTAGGCTATTGTGGTACAATCAATTTTCGCGCGCGCAGTTGTAATGTTTACACACAACCTGTCTATCAAAACGAATAAACCATTACCAAAGCTGCACTCCTTGACATTGCATTTGTCCAATAATACACAAAGGCGATTGGCTGCAATAACCAAAACATGGGTCATGCTCGTGCCACGTGATAATGCTATTTCTTGATTGGACCGACCGGGTTTTTTAACTGAAAACTGCAACGCCCTAAAATTGACTGAGCTTTTAGTGTACACGTGCAACATATTCGGATGTATACAGAGAGGATCTTAATATTGAATTTATTAAACGAGTTGGATAACATATGACGTGAAGCTGTGCCGAGCATCATATCAATTTGATACAGCGAGTTTAATAAATTCAATATTAAATAAGCACGAAAGTGAAATTCTATTCATCACATAACTGCAAAAAGTCGCATAAGCAACAATTTTAGTGTAGCTGCTTAAACATTATATTGTAGTACGATGAGATTACGTCGTATGTTGACTCTGTCTTCTCCGTATGCCACCGAACAGCGGAACTACCTCTTCGATTTCCGTAATACGGTATGTTAACGGTTACGAAAATCGGCAAGACAATTCCAAACGATGATTAAGCCTTCGTTTGCATCTTTATTTCACAAGTGTAATATGATAAATATATCATTGCCTTGTTATACTCCCACACCGTGGTACGTTATGTATTAAATTGCGATATTTATCATGTGATACCATTCTTTCTGCAAGCTTGCATCGCGCCATTATAAGCACTCCCTCCATTTCCGATTGTTTAAACGCCCGACCGAGGGTGCTTAAATAGACAATACGGTAAAACAAAAACACAACGAAAACGTGTGGCATGTTAAAATTGCGAATAAAGGGATTAAAGAACAATATGCAACTACGTGTATTATTTCATTTATAACAGTAATGCTATAAACTCTTTCATAACAAACTATGTCAACATACAAATATGGAAGGCTGTAAGGCATGTTATCTTTTAAGCGTATCTGCAATTCTATATGTATATACACTGAAATATTCCCCGTTTTAATTACCTTGACAAGCAACGAGAATAGCTACAATCTGTAGCTATTCATACTTGACGCTTGTTTATTGATTTAAACCCATGCAACATCTCGTTTTTCGAGCGATGATCATTTTAAATCCAACCAAATAAAATGTAAACATGTGTAAGCCCTATACTAACCACAGGTTGACCAACTTGCAGATTTTAAGGAAACAGTTTGTACTTATTGCAAGCGGCTAAACATAAGTTAAAGCTAGTGTCAGTGGTATCCTAACAAGCAATACTTATATGCAATAATATATAAGACAGTTTAAAAGAAAACAATATTCGCTGTTTGTGTATTTTTTCAAAACGGATATTCTTATTTAAAACAATCCATATCATGTTATGGGATGTATATATGTAACAATAGGTAGGTAACACATGGCGTTGTTTAGTATGGAAATAAGGGCACCAGATGCAGTATAATACCGCGTACTTGTATATATTAATCTACATCTCAAAATAATTTAAGGACCAGGGTCCCGTTTTATGAAACAACTTACGACCGTTTTTATCGTAAATCAGTTTCTTAAATGCTTCACTATAGATTACACTTTTCAAATAAACGTGTTTTAAATTCATTTTCTTATACATGTGATAGTTCTGCACTACGTGCACAAATAATTGTCTATACTGAATGCTTAGGTGAAGAAATACAAAGATTTTAAAATGTGAGACTTATCGTAAGATGTTTAATAAAACGGGGCCCAGGGCCCTGTTTTATTAAACATCTTAGGTTAAGTCTCAAATTTTAAAATCTTTCACTTTTTTTCACCTAAGCATTCCATGTAGACAATTGTGTGTGCACGTAGTGCAGAAATATCACATGCATAAGAAAATGAAACAAAAATCAAGTTTATTTGAAAAATGCAATTTATAGTGAAGCATTTAATAAATTGATTTACGATCAAAATGGTCGTAAGTTGTTTCATAAAACGAACCCCAGGTTTAGATCATAGTTTTGGTCATTTTTTAAAGAGATGTAATTGAACGCCTGATTTACTGTCTTTGTGCAATTTTTAAGTTTAGTTGTATTATTTTACAATTGTTACATTGCACACATGTATTAACGTTTTACGTGAATATGAAATCCATAATACTAAAGATTAAGTAAAATATTATTGTTTTATTTTGTGGTCCTTAAAATATTTTGAGGGGTATATATACAGGATGAAAACATATACATACAGGGTGAAAACAAAGTTCGTAGACGTGCGTTTAATATATCATACTGTCTTACCAATTCGCCTCATTAGGCTGGGTATTAATTTGTTTAATTAATCATTCCTAGTGTATTCTTCAGAATGGTTTTGTTTACATAATATATTGTAAAAATGTTATCACTTTTTCATTTTTAATACATAATGTAATAAAAGTAAAACCTTCACCAAAAAGTTGTACTCTATATGTTATATAAAGAACACATTTAAAAAAAACTCACAACTCATATATAATATGAAATCTTGTTATCCTTTGACAATAAGTGTGCTATTTGCCAAAGTTATTACTCATTGTAAACATATGCAATTGCCGAATACAAAAAAAACAAAGACTACAGATTGCATTTAGTATGCTCACATATGGAACGCTTCCAATGTCTCATAAATTACGGCTGTGAAGTGTGGGGTTTCACAAAATCAAAGTAGATAGAGAGAATTCATCTCAAGTTTTGTAAAAACATTCTTGGAGTAAACCTGACAACGGGTAATGCTCATTATATGTAATGATGAGAAACTGTAAAATTTTAAATCAATAACATATCTACCTATCTATCCAATAAATATGTTTATCACATAACATGGCGTCTGGGAGTGCAGTAAAGCCATGACTTATTTCTCGTAATACACTAGTGTATTAGATACAAATGAGGACCGAATCACTGTGTTTGTATACGTTAAAACTTTAAATACCAATTGTTTTCATGGTATATCATACGGTACGTTCAGACGCCTTAATTATTTATCATTATTTGTATAGGATAGAGCATGAGTTTTGCACGTGTACGGGGAGATAATGCACGAGCGTTAGCTAGTGCATTATCGTCCGTACACGTGCAAAACTCATGCTCTATTGTATTTGTACCACAATAACTAACATATGCTGTGTATATCCTCGGGTATTACACGATGCATAGTGTGTATTTAGGCTATTGTGGTACAAGAAATCTTACTTCATAAAATGAACGCTAGTTACGTTAAATTTGGTTTAGGTTGTCGCATTATTTGTAAGGCGAACGCATTTACAACCGCGTAACGTAGCGACGTCGTGTAAACAACAAAACGACGTCATGATTTGCCTTACAAATTGCCGCCGTATATAAGAAAAATTGACAACATTAATTAAAGTCAAACTATCACGTCGTAGGAGGGTTATGTGATAAACAGAATCTTACATTCGTGACTGTGTGTTATTGACTTTAATAAACTCGTTGGATAAAAATATAGGATACTCGGCAAGAGCCTCGTATCCTATCATTTTATCTAACTCGTTTATTAAAATCAATAATACACAGTCACTCATGTAAGATCCTCTATGTAATCCTCATGAACACAGCTATATAATGGACGAGGATCTATACGGGTATCACTGAATATGCAATTACGCAAATGTAATATAATAATGCAAAGGTATAATGCAAATGAACTGGAATTATATTTTATGTCAGTTTCAGTTTGATTATTTAAAAGTATACTTCTATATGTCTGTGTTTTCAAAGAAGACTTAAACAACACGCTGCTGGTATTAACACGTATCAAAGACTTGTACTCCATTTTAGACAGGTCCATTTAAGAAATTTACATGCCTAAAATAAATGTATCTGAAACAATATTCGTTATTCGAATAAGGAACAAGGAACCAAAGTTCTCCTCATCAGCTAATATGCAGTTTACTAACTACGTTCACTTAGGAACATGCTCAATTAAACTTAGTCTGCATATTTTATTGCGTTCAACAATTTCCTTATTTCTAACAATTAAAAAGTGTTAAACTAACAGAAATGTGCATGTGCATAGTTTTCTGGATCTTAAAGTGGGTACATCAGTTGTATTTTATCTAGAAAAAGCTTTAATTTTAAAAATGTCCCATTTCATGATAAAACATTTCATATCAATCAAAACATGGTGTTATCACGATGTTGTTCAAGTCTACATTTTGAATTCACCTACTAATTTGAATGAAATTATGTTTTAAATTCTTAAATTAACATTGGTGCGTAACCTCTGATAGATGATAATAACGTGCAGAAATAATGTCATTGTAAATTACATTACGTGGTCCCGCCTTAATTCCATTAGGCGATGGAAAAGCTTATATTAGCACGATTTTATAACGGATATCTCGACAATAAAACACATTTAAAAACGTTTTTTACTGATAAAAATGCGATAATCTGTTTAAAATTATCTATTACATGTTTTAATTTTATAGAATGCAAACTTTTTAAGCCGAAGTTAGGTTTTATTTCATACCCCAGCCAACTCCGTTTTCGCTTCTTGGAGAAGGGGTTGGATGGGGTATGAAAGTTAATACTAGGACCACGTAATGAGGAGTCATTTTTAGGACCCTATATACAACATCAATATCAAGGTCAATTTAAAGTCGGACCCCTAAATACCCACGAAAGCAAGATGTACCCCTTTTAAGACTTTCATTATGCGCTTGATACATATTAAAATAATATTATTTATAATGAGCGCTTTAAATCGTTACTATCATATGTGTTTAATAAGACACAGCTGGCAATGGATTATGCCTCAGCATGCAATATTTTACATTTATATTAGGCAATAGATCTATAGACCGTAACACATCCCTAATGTAAGAAGTATGGTTTCCCTTATTAGTGATATAAAATGTACACTTTGTATAGGATAGAGGCTATGAAGAGAAATCAACCGCCCGCTGTTTTTTAATGGAGAAGATTTCTCTTCATAGACTCTATCCGGCTTAGTGTTTACAATAGGTTTTATCGATAGTCTCTGTATAGGTCGCTATACCTAATCTCTTTTAAATGATTTTTTTGTGCTAGATCGTTTGAATTTGCATTGAGAAAAATTAGCATTTTTTTGTCTCTTGACATACATCATAGAAGAAGGAAAATCAATGGTGCAGTGACACCTGAAACGCTGTACTGCAAAAACATGGATGAATTTGATCACAAGAAATTGGTGTATACGTGTATGTTTGTGGTAGGAATCTTATGAAGGTTATATTTTTTTTAATAGTGTGTATACAACTAATGGCTTCTTGCATCCATTTAAGACCATCTACCTATTACGCGGTTCCATAATTGAAGAGATAACAAAGTTGACACTTTCTTCTCAGTACAAGATATTTCCAGTTACTGTAAACCTGTAAACGTTCGCGACTACTTTAATTCGCGGTTGGTCAAAAATAAAAATGTTCGCGGCTATATAGGTTCGCGGATGCCGACCCCCAGCGAACATCGTGAAAGCTAAGTAGCACTGGTACAAATTGTAACATATACAAACATTTTATCCTATAGTTTATTCTCAATAAAATAACGAACTTATCATATCTTGTAAACAGCGTCGTATTTGTTAAATTAAATAAAAATCAAAATATTATTAATTTAAATCAATATTTGTTTTTAACTCGCTGCCTTGTAATATGACTCTCCTGTCTCATGGAAAATACATGACATTGCAAGGGAACAATGAACAGTTAAAAAGTGCATAAAATTATATATATATACACTGTCGAAATGTGTAAACAGTAATGCTTCTTTTTATAAAAAAAACTAACCGCCAAATTACGGCAAAATACACATCAAAACCGTTTATCAAAAGTCTGTCAAGAGGTGTTCAGGTCATATAATAATGTAAATGTGCCTATTAAAATTATAGGTGTATTCTCAAGTTCTTAAAATACCCTTGATTGAATATGCGTGAAGTGAATCTTCCAGTGTTGGGGTTTGGTCTGGCTGGTTAAAGCCGTTTATACTGTGTCTATAGAGTTTGGATTCTCAAAATATGTAAGTTATACTATATATACCTCGTCGTCGGTAAGTTTTGAAACGGTGTACATTATGTTGTAAAATTTGACTGTTGTTGGAGGGATAACTACTTAAATAAATGTTCAGTGAGTTTTTTCGGTAAATAATAATGATATCCAGCTAAAGTAATATAATCCGGCCGACGCTTTAATGGTCATATCTCCTTGTGTGTAATCCCAATGAGACTGCATTTGAAAATTATAACAATTAGAACTCAAATAATCTTGAACATTTTACATGAAACTTCCAATTTAATAGAATAACACTTTAGGTAGACAGTGCTATCCTTGAGTTATAAATGCATAATTGATACATAATATGAATTCGTCAATACCCACATGGTCTTGAGTATGGCAAGCTGAGTATGGATCATTATTATATAACCTATAAATAGACGCGTTTTCATTGGCTAAAAAGTAATTTTTTAGAAAAAATATCTAGCGATATTGACCTGTTTTTTTGATATTGACCTGTTTTTTTGATATTGACCTGTTTTATATAATTGTTTTTTTGATATTGACCTGTTTTATATAATTGTAAATTGAGGGTTATATAATAAAACAGTTATGGACTTTTCAGCTGTTATACATGATGTTGATATGTACCAAAAAATCATTATTGACCTCGGCTATCGCCTCGGTCAATAATGATTTTTTTGGTGCATATCACATCATGTATAACAGCTGAAAAGTCCATAATTGTATAATACACACTGTTATGAATTAAGTTCACTGTCTAGATAAAGTGAAGACATATTAAACTGCAGGTACATATAACATGTTCAGGATTATTTGAGGGTTTTTTCTTTTGTTAATGCACTTTCAATAGGCTTCCACAACAGGGTGCATAATTCTTAAGTTATAGTTTAAAATTGTGTCACATCGGGAAGTTTGTACTAAATAACAAAACATTCATGATATTTTTTGTTAAACCGAATGCCATTTTAGATGTTTTCACCTGATCTGTCTCATATTGCGTACTATTTTGGAGAGACAGTATACCTTAGATAATATCTGGTAAACACGAACGTAGAAATCAGTGCCATTAAGAATTAGATTGTTTCGTTGAATACATTATCGTAATAGTTGTCTAGTGTGGTATTGTAATATCGTCAACAATGAAACTTAGAAGGAATACTGTTTACTGGCTTATGTGTTGTTTTAGTCTTTTTTTCCGAAAGGAAAAGTCTTACGTAACCATGTACCATTCGATTAACAGCAGAATATTGTACATACATTATAAAGCGGAAATTCCCGTTTCTTTTTCGTTTCAGTATATAAGGCGAATAGCTGACTGAGATCATTGACTTTTCTTTGATAAATAATTTGTTTAGAACCAATTTTGAATTATGAAATATGATTTTCAAAATATTTAAATTGTTTATAAAAGCTACAGTAACACTACAAGAATCATGATTCTCCTTTGTATTTGTTTAAAAGTGTTTAAAGGGACATATCGCAATCTTGATGTAGTTATCACGCATGGCAGTTTTGACTTTAAAACTGATGCATCTATTAGCTTAATATACAGAAATACAATCTGAAGATTTCAATGCGTCTTGTTATTCTGTTTTAGGATTAAATGTATACTGAAAGGAAAAAGAAACGCATAATGGGTATTTCCGCTATATATTGTATATTTAATATGCCACTGCTAATCGAATGGTAGAGGGTGACTTTAGGCTTGTCCTTTTGGAAAGAAGGTTTAAACAGCACCGAACACACCAATGGTTACCCCTTTAAAGTTTCATTATCGACAGAATGCGCAGGTGAGCAAACTTAGGCGTTAAACGTTGAAATCTCTTTACATTAAACACAATACTGAAATGGCTTGACTTTTTCAAGCGAAACTTCAACATTTATGAATTTCGTGTCACAAAGCATACTTTGATTAAAAGGTCTAGTTGTCCTTTCTGTAACTAGTTGTAGCCCCTTTTTGTACATAATACGTTGAGATATGTGGAATTAGGTGTATACAATAGTGTAGTATAGGCAATTGTTTGATTATGCGTTTCTTTTTCCTTTCAGTGTATTATTGGTGCAGTATAACCGCACTTAGTAATATGCAAAAGCAATTTTGCTTTGAACCAATCAAATGGTTATTAATAATGATTTACCAATATGCAAGTTATATAGACAAACTAACTTTGAGTTTAACAAAAATCAAGATAGCCGCATACCACTTTAAACTCTAAACATATACATATATTGTAAGATTTTAAAGGGACACACGGCAATCATGAAGTGTTTATGAGCGTCTGAATTTATGTATCCAGTATCATTTTGACTTTAAAGCTGCTTGCATATAATAAAAGAATACAAATAGTGTCTCTTTCGTCTTATTCTACCACAGGCTTTAATATATTATTGGTGCAATATAATCAACAGTTAATAATATGCAAAAACATTTTGCTTACACATGATATAGTTATTAATATTAATGATTAAACAAATGCAGGTTATGTAGAAAACTAACGGGACGCCGTGAGGGTTTCAAAGATCAAGACTACCGTGCGTCCCTTTAAGCCAAATTAATGCAATTAAAACATTCAATATATAGAATATTTGCATGTATGATGAATATTCATATATACAGTATTATACATTTGCATATCTTTATGCATAGGAGAAAATGGTTATCATTTGAATGTTATTATACACTTACATCACGCCGTTATTTGAATGTTATTATACACTTACATCATGCCGTTCAATCTTAATTAGGAGAAAAACAAAGTGTTGTGTGGGAATGCAGAGTACGATATGCAAACTGTTGATATGTTCCGATATACACGTGTTATCTATGCTGTTGGAAAATATTGTTGTTATATGGGGACACGAATATTATTAATCGTGCATTGTCAAGTGTCAAAATTACTCCGAGCATGGGCACGAATCAGACGAAATTTCGGCGTACCCGCTGCTTTCTAGTGACGTCATGCTCGAGGTCAGTTCCTCGCTCATCAGCGTCCTGTTTCTTTCGAATGTATTGTTACTGTTATTGGTGACATTTCGGACGGTATTGTCTGCATTTATCGACAATTCAGTAGAGAAAATAGTTGGCGAAGATTTCGATTTCTCTGAACACATGCCACTTATTGCGTTAATATCGGGCTTATATAGAACTTGTTCAGATTCGAAAATTCCGCTTTTATTCACATAACAACTGCCGCAGTTAATACCATACCGACAGCTGTGAACCTGTACTATAACATGACTTTTGTCAACAGGTTTCGGGTCACTGACTCTATTACACACTTTATGTGCATGATCAGTAGATAGCTCTTCGTTAATATCATCACACTCTTCATAACATTTTTCGGATGAATACGGTTTAAAATCAGATTTTAATAACGAGTTTGATCGAGTCGACTTCTCGTCGTTATAAACCGTGTCGTCTTTACTTAAAACGAGTTTCGAAGCGTTATTTGCAAATATCACATTTCGATCGACATCAAATGTTCGATCGTATATGGTTTTTGAATCACATTTTTTTGGAGCAGATGTTGCATCAATCGCCATAAAGACATCGTCACTTGACTCTGAGGTAGTTAATGAAGCTTCGCGTACACACAGCTTAGCTTCAGTTTGTAAATTTGTATTTTGTTTAGGACAACACTCAGCTTGAGCATTGCTATTAGATTTTTCGCAAATATGAGGCATCTGGGAAAATTCAGTTTTCTGATTTTTTTCTTTCACAACTGGTCTGGAACGTGTGCCTACATCTGAGCACATCGCAGTTAATTCACATATAGTTGGTATGGACATGCATTCATCAACTCCGGAATCGCTGAAATGTCTTTTCTTTCCCCTCCATTGATTATATTTGAACGATTTCACAGTCTGTGTGGCCGCATCTACCGAATGCACACGTGCTGTGTGCTTTGTAGGTTCCGTCTGTAATTTCAACTTTACGTTTTCATTAAAGTAGTCTATGTTCTGTCGATTGCGGAATAAGATGTTAGAATTGCTGCTCCTCGAACGCGAGCGTTCGTACATACCCGAAGGTAACTGCTTCAAACTGGAACGTATACTAGTTCGATCTTGCACGAGTGGTGATGCAGGAGGAGTATTCGCAACGGGTAGCAATGGAAGACACTCGGGAATAGGCCCAGCGTTCTGCAACTTTGGGTTTTCAGTGACAAATGACACTTTAAATCGCTGCAACTTTCGGTTCTGACTAAAATCAACCGAATCTTCCATAGATGCAGAGCACGGATCTGTTTCTTCACTCGACACAGACAGCGTTCTTACACATTCACTAAGCACGGAATCTGACCTTGGACTGCACGACTCAGGACTCTCGATCTTAGATGTTTCCTGTCTTGGGGCGATAACTTCTCTGTATATCCGTCTTGAGAAAATATCTCTGCGTGGCGATCCAGATCCCTGGCGTATGTTATCCAACCGTAGAGATCTCATCGATGACAAGGTAGTTTCATTTCCACTTCTTCGTAAGAACGAGCAGAATGACGACACAGTGTCATACTCTGACATCATATCAACTTTACCGTATTCGTCATCACCGTCTTGCAGGATAGAGAAATACTGGTTTATAGGTTCGTCCTTCTCCCCGGCCTTCGTGTAATGCCGAAACCAAGTGCAACATTTAATACACACTGCGACAATAAACACAAAAACAGCCAACCCAGGAATTATTGCTAAATTAACATTTGGTGGACTGTTGCTTGTATTATCTGTGGAACTGGTATTTAATGTGTTAGTAGCTGTACTATAGCTCTCGTCCAGTGATTTATGAATAGTAGTTTCTGTGTAATTGAATGTGTTAGTATTTGTACTATATGTATCATCGAGTGATTTGTGAATAGTAGTATCATTAATAGTTTCTTCCTCAGGAAAGGCGCTAGTTCCGTTTTCACTTTGATGTTGAGATAAAGTGTAGTTATCAAGTGTTCCTGTTGGTTTTGTTACACTAGTATCATTATTAGTTGTACTTACACTTGAGGAATTATTGTAGCGATGAACAGATGTATTTTCTGTTGCTAGGCTCAAATCATTTGAAGGCGCGATGGTAGATCCAGTATTCAGTGACAATGCCGAATTTATTTGAAAACATACGCAATTCAGCACATATATTTGTATTATCCATATTTGCATGTGTTTAAACAGAAAACTCATATCAACTTAATCCTAATGTAATCCGGGTAAACCCACATACACAATGTATAACACACAGCGTGTTCGGTCTTTGAAAACGTGCATTTCATAGAAAGTGCAGAAAACAATATTATAGATCCGCTTGCAATTAAGTTTAAGCGGAGCCAAGTTTTCTTCGTCTTCTCCTGTTAACAATATCGCTTTTCATATTAAAATGTCATTTTATACCAACGATTTGGATCGATAATTTTCAAAACACAAATGTGTATCGTTGACTGCTCACGCGAAGTGGTAGATTGAGAACTTTAATGTTGCGATGTACCTGAAATAAATAAAATAATGTTAGCATAAAGTTAGTTATATTGCAGGCAGTCATAGAGTGTAACAATATGACTTATACATCATATGTATATAAATATGTAGCCATACAAACAGATATAATGCACACATGCCTTTCCATATACCGAAATATAAGAGACATAAATGATTTGTATTACTAAGAAGTTTTGTTGTTTGAATGTTGTTTTACGTCATATTTAGCATGTGTTAGGCCATATATAATAGGATTATTACTATAGTAACTTGTTCTGAAAGCGTCTCCGTGGCCGAATGGTTAACGACGTTGCGTTGTAAACCTTCGCCTCTCACCGCTGCGGGTTCGAATCCCACTGGGACCTCGACTTGTAAGTGAGGAAGTGTCGATTATTACGGATTGCGGGAGGTATACAGTACTGGTTCTACCCAGGAAAGGAAAAGCGGGTGGTCTGCCTCCACCGCAAAAAAGCGACCGTCATATATAACCTTGCATGTGTTGAAAATGACGTAAAACACCATACAAACATAAAAACAAAACTTGTTCTAAAGATTGTATCACCTCGAGTAGGTAAATGCCAAATCAGGATCACACTCGAGGCGTAAATGCAGATCCAGATCTGGCATTTACCTACGAGTGGTAATACAAGCTTCCAGAACAAGTTACTATAGTAATGATCCTTTTATTACATACCTCTACATATCATTTAAAATAGAATACATGTATCAAAAAAAAAAATTAAAACAAAATTATGTAAAGTCAAATTAACTGAAAACCACCAACAGGAAAGACATGAAAACGTGTACTGTACATTACACGCGCATGAAAACAACTACACATGTGTTCATTACACACCAAATTCTGGTGAATTACTCTTAAAGTAATTAACCCACAATATTCACAAACGCACAAACAAACATTCTGATAGTTCATATTTCATGTTTAAACATCCATTGTTCTTAATGTATTACTAGCTGGGCAATCCCCAACATTCCAATCTGGGAAGTTCCGAAATCTATTTTTAGTAGCAAAGTGATATGGTTTCTGAAAATCTCTAGAGGTGATACAGGGTTTTGTATTCCATTGTAGGAAAATGAAGGTACTGGGTATATAATTATTGATAGGTATATAATAAAACGGTATATTGTGTTTGTGGTGGTGGTAGACACACGAGTATGAGAGTGGACCTTTGGAAACGGCCGAACGCGACACATATGAAATATTGCAGTCTTGGTTTGATAGCAGTCTCGGTTTGATTGAGACTGTTCATGAACGGTAGTGAAATATGCCAGCTACCCTAATTTTCCTGGGTAGAAACAGTAAGAATCGACCAAAAAGAAGAAAAATAGGAAAAAAAACAAAATAACAACAACATTTAACTTATTTCACTCAGGTTAAAGCATTTTACCTTGGAAAAGTAGAGGTCTCATTATTTTTTTTAGTTTACGGGTACATGTATATACGCGTTCGTATTGGGTACTGAGGTAAGAATATAACAGAGCAGGGAGAAGAAGTAGGAGATGGGGGAGGAATTGTATTGAACTGAATGTTGTTTAACGGCTCATCAACACAGTATAGGTTATTTAGAGCCGCCCCAGAGAGAGGGGAAGGATACATAGGAATCCGGGAACCGTGCCCTACTCTTATTATCGAATAGATTCCTATGGTTCTTTATCGTGCTCGGAGGATAGACCGATACACGGGACCGCCCGGTTTACGTCCCCATCCGATGGACAAGGCTAAGGGAAAATGTCTTGCCCAAGAACACACCGACGAAACTCAGTGGCACCACAGAGGATTGAACCCGGGGCCTCCGGTTACAAATATGCCGCGCTACCGACTGCGCCACGCCAGCCCTCAGAGACAGGGGAGGATAGAGAGACCTGGGATGGGGAAGGGGAGTGTAAACTATTGCGGAGAAGAACACGATTGAGCCTAAGGGGTGTCAGTTCTATTATTACTGTTAACTAAACTGATCAAACGTCATTTGTTGTCGGACTCTCTCTACAAAAGAATATGATTCGGGATTGGGCGCGGGCTGGGAGTGGGGTTGCTGGGACTGACCCCCAATATTTTACCGCAGTTAACCAGAGTATGTTGAGGTAGCAACACTCCCACCAGTTTTTAGCAGAGGTTGTCAGAACACCTATCTTAATAAATATGAACGATCCTATACCTATGGTTAACGGATTACCTGAAGAATACACAGAACAGTTACTGTCACACACCTGTTAATATTTACCTTAGAAGTTACACGCTATTGTGCGCTTCTTTACCTGCTTTCAATGTTTTGATCAAGGACAAACTAGATTTATAGTTGTTGGACAATGGTTGTAATTTGATATTTTGTAGGCACATCTTTCAAACTTCTTGTTTTATAGTCTATAATATGGGGTATATGTGCGTGCCTGCACGAGCGTACGTGTGTAATACAAAGGAATCTGTCAGAGCTTTTCAGAACTGTTCTATAAAATGTCACATATAGTGTAACATGCACTACCACCAATACTATTGCATATATCATCACATAATTATACGGTCACTTATACTGTCACTGTTCCCAGTATCGGCGTTCTAACCATAGGAAAATATTTCATATATAGTAAGAGAAAGGCATGATTCCCGGATTCCTGTATATCCGTCCCCACTCAATGAGATGACTCGAAAAAACATAATACAATGTGTTAATGAGCCGTAAACAACAAGTCAACAATTCAACTCTCAATACACGTATTAAGTTGTGTATTACCCATTGTTTAAATATCCGGAACAAAGAACACACTTTAAACTTACGTATTATAATCAAGATAAACATAAACAACACTTAAGTTTTCCTTTGTCTTATTTGTAAGTTTCTGTATTTTGTATTTAACATATAGCTACATTTGAGTCATCGATCGATAAATCCAGTATTAGAAAAGTTTAAAAATATTTAATCGTTTAAACCCGTATTAAATTGTAAAAAATAAACGACAAACCTTTTTGCTACGACGTTATTCCATTTACTTTATCTCATACTTCCGCGATCTTACAGTGTCACACAATGAAAATACAATGATAAGTAAATAGCATAGTCGAGATCTTAAACATTTAGGAAATTAAATTAGCGAGGTGACATCACCGCGTTTTCATTGTATTTTTTTTTAATCTGCGAAAACATGTCGCCGTTTTTATCTCCAAAATCACAGTTTGTATACGGAATAGCTTGAAAACACATGGTTTATTCAACACACACATCGACAAATGCGACCACTCGTATTATTGTATCGGTTCACCGTGATCCGTTATATTAACACATTGCAATTCGTTAGTCTATCGAAGGCGGATTAACAACAGCTTGAACTGTAGGCGCGCTATCCTATGTCATATATTGCAAAGCTTAGATAATCCGTGCAAATACTGTTTAATTTCAATATATATGTACTTTTCTTTAAATCCTGCAAAAACTAGTCACAATTTCATAAAACAAGTTGCTCGTCGAGAGTTAACGCGAAATGACAATGGATTAACATGCATACTATTGCTAATCGCAATTAAATCTACATAGTAACATGATTGCCTTCACATGATGTCTGTTTACCGCGAGAATCTTGGTTGTTCGGTGTTGCCAAAAACACATCATTCATTTGTCGTAATGCACGTATAATAATTAATCGTGCAAACACAAGTGTTACATATTGCATTGTATTCGCGAAACAATGCCATGCCAAACATGCGCGTTACATAATTTTGTATCTATCCTCCGAACGAGCGCGTTGTTCTAAAAAAAATGTTTCGTAGCATGTGACGACCGTACGTTATTCCAGGTATTCGAGGCGAAAGCTGCTATATTGTACGCATTCGCGCAAGCATGGTCTAAATCTGTGACACCATTCTTTGACAATGACAAAAGTTTGCCCAATAATCGATTATCGGCAGTGCTGATATGTCCGCCAGTCAGAATTTACATAATTATACACTAGGCGGCCATGTTCACGTCACGCATATTTTGCTATACAATATGCGTAAAGTTAGTTTTACTATATTGTATTTAATTGACACACTACTGAATGTCCTATTGAATGTTTAAGGCAAAATTCAATTATTTGTACTTATATGAGCTGGCATGACGCAATGTGCGTTTGATATTTGAGTTTTACGCAAATGGAAAAACATATGTAATCAAGCGTGTTTTTTTTGAATGTTTTTTTTTGTATCATTTGCTTCTCAGGGAATCTTTTTTTAGAAATCATTAAACGCAATTAAACAAGATAAAAAGGCTTGCGCGTGTGGATGCGTACAAGAGAGAATTAAATTTGTATTGAATGTTTTTTAACGGATCATCAACACATTATAGTTATTTAGGGCAGTACCGCGAGAGGAGAAGAATACATAGGACTCCGAGAAGCTGTCTTACTCTTACTGACGAATCTATTCCTACGATTATCTAACGTGCTTAGCGGATTAACTCGGATATACAGAGCCATCCGGTTTAACTCCCCATTCGACGACCGAGGCTAAATGAATGTGTCTTGCCCAAGAACACACCAACACAACTCAGTGGCGCCTGTGAGGTTTGAACCCGCGTACCAAAGAGAACTACCACGCGTGTAAGGCTCTAAGATTACACCAATAACCAGACTATCGTTGGGCTGGTACGAATTTATAATTATGCATGGTTTTACAAGGTTAAATTCATTCTGAATGATACTGGTAGTGGGTAGCGGTTGTTTGATATCGCAATTTATCCTTCTAAGGCATGCGACATTTACTGCGAAACAGTCGTAAATAACCAGTTCTTCGTTTAATGATGTTTTAAACACACCACCCACTGCTTTTCTGAATGAAACGTTCTCGATCTTCTTAAAGCTACTGTAGCTATATCTGAGGCAAGTGATTGTGTATCTAAAGCATAAGGGAGGGGTTTAACGCTTGTTTTTCTACCAAATTCAACCCCGTGAAACTTGTGAAACATGTATATAAGGCAGCGAACCTTTCTCATCTCTTTACATGAAATCGGAAAACAACAACATCAAAATGCATAAATAAGTTTGACCTGTGCGAGTATCGCACCCATGACCTTCGCATTGACAATCCAGCTGGCTCTTTAGCCTAAAGGTCAGGCATATGGACTATCAGTCTGGAGAGTTGAGTTCGAATCCCGTGTTGAGAAAACTTAATCTGTCTATTGTTCAATGATTAGGACAGTGTAGTTTTGAGATGACGGATTAAAAATGAAAGGAATGCTTTCTCCTGATATAAGGGTTGTCGGCCGTGTTACGGAAGAATGAGACTGAAATTAACCCCCACCCCACGTTCTAAAAAACGCCTATTATGTCCTTATACGTAGACATGGTATATACTACTTTAAGTATAGCCATAGTAGCTTTAAGGTTCATTTTCTGTGTATGTTGTGCGAGCGTTTAACTCCCACGTATACCAATGAGACTTTTAAACGGTTATACAGGTTCAATAGTGGTATGATTTATAGAGATAATTCCAGTGGATTATACTATACGACTTTTACAATTTAATCAGCGATACTAAAGTACATTTATACAAAGCTATGCTAATGCAAAACCCCAAAACAAATACAATACACAGATACGCTTGTAGTTGTGAGTGTCATTAATGCATTTAATACGTATTAATAGCGGCATGTTTACATCTCAAACAGAATGAATGGTGTTTACGTCATTTTCAGAACATCTATATATGACGGTCGATTTTTTCGTTGTGAATCAGACCGCCCACTTTTTCCTGTGTAAACCAGGGAGTAAAGTACTGTTTACCTCCCGTCATCCGTCAGAATCGACACGTTTTCACTAACAAGTCGAGATCCCAGTGGGATTCGAACCCGTAGCAGTGAAAGGCGAGAAGGTTTCAATCAAAGCGCCTTTACCATCCCGGCTACGGAGGCAGTTAACCATCAAATATGTAGAGGAGACAAGTCAATGAGTCTTAAACGATTTTAATCTCCTTCAATTGTTGTTACGTTTAATCGAACACACTCACACCCGCCATGCCACACTCAAAGTTACAAGTGATGTTTCGTTATCTGGCTGAAAGAACGTGAGGTAGGGATACTTTCTTAGGAACGGTAAAACGGTTGGATATACCCAGTATTAAAATGTGTGACTTTTGTTTTCTACCCGTTTAACTTTCATTGAACACTATACACTATATTAAGGAATTTTGAGACACTCAGTGTTTGCAATTCATCATTAATATCCTTCAATTTCAAAACATGAACTTATTATTATAAATTACCTTACCAATAAAATCAATCAAATACATACAACTTAAACGTAAGCATTAGTCCGTCACTAGTTAGTTAGTTACGATACCACTTTACCCTTTCCCTGGGGAGGCTCTAAATAATATATAATGTGTTGATGAGCCGTTAAACAAGATTCAGATCAATTCAATTTCGATATTCAGTCATTATTTCACCACTAACTAATAATAATATCACCTTATCGTTTCTCTTGAGCGGCTTTAAATAATCTAGAATGTGTTGATGAACCGTTAAACAAGGTTCAATTCAATTTCCTTATTTAGTCATTATTTCATCACTCAGTAAGTTATAATGCCTCTTTCAACTCTCTATTGGGCGGCTCTAAATAACCAATAATGTGTTGATGAACCGTTAAACCAGATTTAATTCAATTCAATTTACTTATTTTTTCAATTTTTCACCACTCACTAAGTTATAATACAACATTCCCATTTCTTTGGGGCGGCTCTAAATAAATTATTGAGCCGTTAAACAAGGTTCAATTCAGTACAATTTATTTTTTATTTAGTTATTATTTCACCACTCACTAAGTTATTATACCACTTTCAACATTCCCTGGGGCGGCTCTACATAATCTACAATGTGTTGATGAGCCCTTGAACAATATTCAATTCAATTTTCCTCTCTCAGAAAATTATAATACACCTTCAACTTTGTCTGGCGTGGTTCTAACTAATCTACAATGTGTTGATGAGCCCTTGAACAATATTCAATTCAATTTCCCCCCTCTCAGTAAATTATAATACACCTTCAACTTTGTCTGGCGTGGTTCTAACTAATCTATAATGTGTTGATGAGCCCTTGAACAATATTCAATTCAATTTCCCCCCTCTCAGTAAATTATAATACACCTTCAACTTTGTCTGGCGTGGTTCTAACTAATCTATAATGTGTTGATGAGCCCTTGGACAATATTCAATTCAATTTCCCCCCTCTCAGTAAATTATAATACACCTTCAGCTTTGTCTGGCGTGGTTCTAACTAATCTACAATGTGTTGATGAGCCCTTGAACAATATTCAATTCAATTTCCCCCCACTCAATAAGTTGTAATACACCTTCAGCTTTGTCTGGCGTGGCTCTAACTAATCTATAATGTGTTGATGAGCCGTTGAACAATATTCAATTCAATTTCCCCCCACTCAGTAAGTTATAATACACCTTCAACTTTCTCAGGGGCGGCTCTAAATAACATATAATGTGTTGATGAGCCGTTGAACAATATTCAATTCAATTCAATCCCCCCACCGACTCAATAAGTTATAATACACCTTCAACTGTATCTGTGGTGGCTCTAAATAACCTATAATGCATTGATGAGCCGTTAAACAATATTCAATTCAATTTACGCGATAATTTCTCCACCCAATTCGTAATAACACCACCTTACACTCGATCACACAACGATGAGACGCACTCTTCGGACACAATGGCCTTGCGGACACCATGGTCTCCTACGCCTAGGCCATAGTATCCGCCTCCTACAGACGTCAACACCCCCGCCCCTCTCTCCCACCACCTCGCCCGCCCCCATGTGTAAGATCAGTCTTTCGGTATCCGGTATGCATGAAATAGGAGTTTACGTATTTTTAACAAATATTACTTATTTTTTTATTTTGGGACATCAACCTCAGAGGGAGATGAGATGAAGGAGAAAGTTTTCCAATCAAAACTGTCCCCAATAGGGAGTCAACAGACGTGGTGCACATGTCTTTAGCTCTAAAGCTCTAAAGCCAACGTCTTACCCACTGACCTACCGAGGCTTTTACAAATCAATAACCCTTGGACCTAATCAGAGACTGGAAAAAAATACATCCGTAGATGGACATATATATGTCCATGGCAGATACAAGCCATATCGTGTATGAAACCATGCACTGCTGGATGTATACATCCTTGGAACGGTGTGCCCTTAACATGCAAAGAGGCTAAATCCATACACAGTTTCAAAGGTGAATTTAACAATACTTGGAAACATTAATCCAAGAAGTTTGTCATTCGCACTGGGATGCGCAAACAGCGCAAATACGCATGAAAATGAAAATGGCGCAAGAAAAAAGAATTACTGTATAAATAACGATAGGCAGAAAACACGTAGTTTAAATTTGGTCTGTAGTAAGGCTAACGCATCTTGCTACATATTGGTTTAATAATGTTATATCTAGTTTTGAAAGTATTGATCCGTGATTTCTAATTTGTATGTAAATTACAAATATTCTATTTTAGAGGTTTTCATTAATTCTGTTGTCTGTTATTTGATTATTACGCACAATGAAGAAGGGAACGTAGTCATATATCCCCATGGTAATGATGGCAAGAAGTTAAAAACGTATAGACAGTTTCAATCAGAGTAATGTCTAAACTTATATGTATGTGACATGATGCATTTTATGAGATACGTTGTCTTGTTTTGTTTTGTTTTGTTTTTTGCTTTATTGTGTATGTCTGCTAATGAAGTGGATTGAAATGACATGCCATTCCTGCTTGGACTATCATGAAGTGTTCATAGGATGTATTTATTCGTTAATAATACTACACAAAAAGATGGCCACTGACCTTTAACTTGTATTCAGAGATTAATTGATTGATTGAATTGGATTTTATAGTCGCACCAACAGCTAAGGTCATATGGCGACTTTCCAGCTTCCATTGGTGGAGGAAGACCCCAGGTGCCCCTCCGGGCAGTTTTCGTGCACGGGCGGGAACCTGGGTAGAACCACCGACGTTCCGCAAACCAGCTGGATAGCTTCCTCACATAAAGATTCCTAGGCCCCTGAGGGATCGAACCTACAGCGGTAAGGGGCAAGTGATTTCAAGTCAGAGACGTTAACCATTCGGCCACGGACGCCCCGTATTCAGAGATTGATAAATACGCAGTGATACAGACCAATTCACAGACCATTGTCGTATTCTACTAAAATAGTAAAATTATGTACAATCATATCAATGTTGTATTAATGCAAGTCATCCTGCCGGTGAATTAGTGCGCAACATGAATTATGCGGCAATATTCTTATTTTCATTTCACATGTTTATTATTATTTACTGTATATTCGAGCGTCTCCGTGGCCGAGTGGTTAACGACGTTGCGTTGTAAATCTTCGCCTCTCACCGCTGCGGGTTCGAATCTCACTGGGAGCTCGACTTGTAAGTGAGGAAGTGTCGATTCTTACGGATGGCGGGAGGTGAACAGTACTGGTTCTACCCAGGACAAGTGGATGGTCTTCCTGTAACAAACCGCCAAAGGTAACAACAACGAAATTACGAACGCCATTTGTAACACAATTTCGGGAAATGAACAATTTTCCGCTAAATGTTACAAAATCAGTTTTCGCTAAAAGTTACAAATATGTGCCTTATGTAACACAAGTTTAGGTTCTGCTAAAAACAACCACTTTCGCTAAATGTTACAACTAATTAAATATCACCTGGTATGTTCTTCTTTGTATGTCGTTTAAGAAAACTCGAATCATTTTAACATAACAATCAACGTTTCGGGAATACACAATAAAAACAAACTATTTTATAAAAAAAATCGTATCCACTCATTGTTCTTCTGAAAGGCAGTGTTACACCGTATATAGCTCATTCCGTATATAGCTCATATACGGAGCAATGTCTCCGAATAAAGCTCAAGGTGAGCAATATACGGAGGGCATGCGCCTTGATTCCGAATAAAGCTTACTCTTTTAAAAAATGTTTTAAGTCCTGTTCCAATTATACTCATATTTCGTTTTTGTATGATTATGATACATGAAAGTCTAAATAGATGATTAAAGTATAGTTTAAGATATATGACTTGTGATCCTCATCTTTCCTCATCTTTCCAGGAAATATATAAAAGTATATTAAAGATAAAATCTTGTTGCACTATGTTGTATTTTTGTAATATTAAGCGGTTGGCAGGCGCGTAGCGTGCCATACTCATTTACTCACGTGAGTAAACTTTACAACTTGAATGTCTGAAAAATTGAAAGATTTAAAACTCGAAAAATGCAATAAAATCGTAAGCTTTAGGAGGGTTCAGGTCTATTCTTCATTTTCTACAATGGTCAAAGTGTCATGACATATATTACAAAATATGCCTGGAATTACACCAGAATGCACCATTTAAGACTACCATTAACCCAAATTTTCCCAAACACCCAGCAACTTAGTTGCAGCATTATTATAGGTTCATGGGGACGGGCGCAAGTCCTAATAGGCGTCCGCAAAGTAGGCGTTTAGGTATCGTGAGTAACTTCAATTTTGTCTACTCTACGCCCCTGGTTGGTGTTATTGCTGTTGATGATGAAGAACTACCCCTTCCTGAGTAAGCAACTGTTTTTTTCTTTGCTTGGCACAGATTTTTTTGCGTGGAGTCCCTGATGAGCGAGCCGTGCGTGAAGAGCGTGCAGTGCGTTTAGAGCGTGCATTGCGTGAAGAGAGTGCATTGCATGAAGAGCGTGCAGTGCGTGAAGAGCGTGCAGTGCGTGAAGAGCGTGCATTGCGTGAAGAGCGTGTAGTGCGTGAAGAGCGTGCATTGCGTGAAGAGTGTGCATTGCGTGATGAGAGTGCATTGCGTGAAGAGCGTGGAGTGCGTGAAGAGCGTGCAGTGCGTGAAGAGCGTTCATTGCGTGCAGAGCATGCAGTGCGTGAAGAGCGTGCAGTGTGTGAAGAGCATGCAGTGCGTGAATAGCGTGCAGTGCGTGAAGAGCGTGCATTGCGTGAAGAGCGTGTAGTTCGTGAAGAGCATGCATTGCGTGAAGAGAGTGCATTGCGTGAAGAGAGTGCATTGCGTGAAGAGCATGCATTGCGTGAAGAGCGTGCATTGCGTGAAGAGAGTGCATTGCGTGAAGAGAGTGCATTGCGTGAAGAGCATGCATTGCGTGAAGAGCGTGCATTGCGTGAAGAGAGTGCATTGCGTGAAGAGCATGCATTGCGTGAAGAGAGTGCATTGCGTGAAGAGCGTGCATTGCGTGAAGAGCATGCATTGCGTGAAGAGAGTGCATTGCGTGAAGAGCATGCATTGCGTGAAGAGCGTGGAGTGCGTGAAGAGCATGTCCAACATCGAACGTATTTTATATTATTATACACCTACACACCAATTTAATTCATGTAGTCTTTCAAGTTATTGTGTGGAAACGAAAATGTGAACGCGCGCACACACGCACGCACGCACGCACGCACGCGCGCGCACACACACACACATATACGGACAAGGGATACACTATACATTTTCTTTAGAAATAGTAATGTTGCTGGTAGGCCTAAAATAGACTTTGAAATAGCCAAAATGAATGCTTATACAAGTACACAAACGGTTCTGTACAGACACACGGACGAACACTTGAAGAATAGGATAGCACTACATAATAAAAAATATCTACGTAAAGATATTTATTCGAACTTTTGCTATTAATTACGATCTTCCAAAAATTACCATTTCGGCAACCCTTAGTAGTATAGATAGTAGCGGTATAGGGCCAGTTTTCCCTCGCGGGGAATGAGAACAACTAGTGAAATATGCCAGTGGAGACTCAGGCGTAACTCTCATTCACACCAAGATCTAAATGTAAGTCACGCCTAAATCAACACCAACATATTTCAACAGTTTTCTCAAGCTCCCCGCTCAGGGAAACTCGCACTATACCGCTACTATCTATACTACTAATCAATCCGGTTGTCAATTCGATAATAATATCTTGTCTATACTATAGTTTAGATTATATTAATCTACCCTCTCCTTTTGTAAATCTCTACATATGTTTCGGTAGAGATATATCAAAATGGGGTTCTGGTAATGTTTGTGGAGCCACATGTTGAAATATTTCCCAGTCAGAGATATCACAGAATCAAGAATACTGGAAAAGCATCAAATCAAGAATACGGAGATATCACAGAATCAAGAATACTGAGATATCACAGAATCAAGAATACTGGAAAAGCATCAAATCAAGAATACAGAGATATCACAGAATCAAGAATACTGGGATATCATCAAATCAAGAATATCGATATATCACAGTATCAAGAATACGGAGAAATCATCAAATCAAGAATACTGAGATATCACAGAATCAAGAATACTGGAAAAGCATCAAATCAAGAATACTGAGATATCACAGAATCAAGAATACTGAGATATCATCAAATCAAGAATATCGACATATCGCAGTATCAAGAATACGGAGCAATCATCAAATCAAGAATACGGAGATATCACACAATCAAGAATACTGGAACAGCATCAAATCAAGAATACTGAGATATCACAGAATCAAGAATACTGAACTTGCAGCAAACCGAAACAGCATCAAATGAAGAATACTGGGACATCACAGAATCAAGAATACTGAAACAGCATCAAATCAAGAATACTGAGATATCACAGAATCAAGAATACTGGAAAAGCATCAAATCAAGAATACTGAGATATCACAGAATCAAGAACACTGAGATATCAGAGAATCAAGAAAACTGAGATACCACAGAATCAAGAATACTGGAAAGCATCAAATCAAGAACACTGTGATATCACAGAATCAAGAATACTGAACTTGCAGCAAACCAGAGATACTCAAACAGCATCAAATCAAGAAATACTGAGATATCACAGAATCAAGAATACTGAAACAGCATCGAATCGAGAATACGAATACTGAGATATCACAGAATCAAGAATACTGAGATATCACAGAATCAAGAATACTGACATATCACAGAATCAAGAATACTGAGAAATCATCAAATCAAGAATACTGAGATATCACAGAATCAAGAATACTGGAACAGCATCAAATCAAGAATACTGAGATATCACAGAATCAAGAATACTGAACTTGCAGCAAACCAGATATACTCAACAGCATCAAATCAAGAATACTGAGACATCACAGAATCAAGAATACTGAAATATCATCAAATCAAGCATTCTGAGATATTACAGAATCAAGAATACTGGGATATCACAGCATCAAGAATACTGAGATATCATCAAATCAAGAATATCAGAAAAGCATCAAATCAAGAATCCTGAGATATCACAGAATCAATAATACTGACATATCATCAAATCAAGAATCCTGAGATATCACAGAATCAAGAATACTGAAACAGCATCGAATCAAGCATGCTGATATATCACAGAATCAAGAATACTGAAACAGCATCAAATCAAGAATACTGAGATATCATCAAATCAAGAATACTGAGATATCATCAAATCAAGAATACTGAAGTTGCAGCAAATCAGAGATATTGAGAAATCATCAAATCAAGAATACTGAGATAGGAGCAAATCACGAATACTGAACTACTAGCAAATCAGTGATCTCGATATATCATCAAATCATGAAGACTGAAATAGCAGCAAATCAAGAATACTGAGATATCATCAAATCAGAGATATTGAGATATCACGGAACAGATATAATAGAATCGAGAATACTAGAACATCGTCAAATCAAGAATACTGAGATATCACAGAATCAAGAATACTGAGATATCACAGAATCAGGAATACTGGAACAGCAGCAAATCCAGAATACTGAGATAGCAGCAAATCAGAAATATTGAGATAGCATTGAATCAAAGATATTGAGAAATTATCAAATCAAGAATACTGAAACAGCATCAAATCAAGAATACTGAAACAGCATCCAATCAAGAATACTGAAATAGCAGCAAATCAGAGATATTGAGATATAATCAAATCAGAGATATTGAGCTATCACAGAATCAAGAGTACTGGAACAGCATCGAATCAAGACTATTGACATAGCATCGAATCAAGAATTCAGAGATATCATAGAATCAAGCATCCTGGGATATCATAGAATCAAGAATACTAGAACATCGTCAAATCAAGAATACTGAGATATCACAGAATCAAGAATACTGAGATATCACAGAATCAGGAATACTGGAACAGCAGCAAATCCAGAATACTGAGATAGCAGCAAATCAGAAATATTGAGATAGCATTGAATCAAAGATATTGAGAAATTATCAAATCAAGAATACTGAAACAGCATCAAAACAAGAATACTGAAACAGCATCCAATCAAGAATACTGAAATAGCAGCAAATCAGAGATATTGAGATATAATCAAATCAGAGATATTGAGCTATCACAGAATCAAGAGTACTGGAACAGCATCGAATCAAGACTATTGACATAGCATCGAATCAAGAATCCAGAGATATCATAGAATCAAGCATCCTGGGATATAATAGAATCAAGAATACTAGAACATCGTCAAATCAAGAATACTGAGATATCACAGAATCAAGAATACTGAGATATCACAGAATCAGGAATACTGGAACAGCAGCAAATCCAGAATACTGAGATAGCAGCAAATCAGAAATATTGAGATAGCATTGAATCAAAGATATTGAGAAATTATCAAATCAAGAATACTGAAACAGCATCAAATCAAGAATACTGAAACAGCATCCAATCAAGAATACTGAAATAGCAGCAAATCAGAGATATTGAGATATAATCAAATCAGAGATATTGAGCTATCACAGAATCAAGAGTACTGGAACAGCATCAAGTCAAGACTACTGAGATATCGCAGAATCAAGAATAAAGAATACTGAGATATCATAGAATCAAGAATATTGAAATATCACAAAATCAAGAATACCGGAACATCATCAAATCAGAGATCTCGAGATATCATCAAATCAGAAATATTGAGATATCATAGAATCAAGAATACTGAGATATCGCATAATCAAGAATTCCGGAACATCATCAAATCAGAGATCTCGAGATATCATCAAATCAAGAATACTGAGATATCATCAAATCAGAGATCTGGAGATATCATCAAATCATAGATCTGGAGATATCATCAAATCAGAGATCTCGAGATATCATCAAATCAGAAATATTGAGATATCATCAAATCAAGAATACTGAGATATCACCAAATCAGAGATCTCGAGATATCATCAAATCAGAGATATCGAGATATCATCAAATCAGAGATCTCGAGATAGCAGCAAATCAGAGATCTCGAGATAGCAGCAAATCAGAGATCTCGAGATATCATCAAATCAGAGATCTCGATATATCATCAAATCAGACATATTGAGATATCATCAAATAAAGAATACTGAGATATCACAAATCAGAGATCTCGAGATATCATCAACTCAGAGATCTCGAGATATTATCAAATCGGATATCTCGAGATATCATCAAATCAGAGATCTCGAGATATCATAAAATCAGAGATCTCGAGATATCATCAAATCAGAGATCTCGAGATATCATCAAATCAGAGATATTGGGATACCATCAAATCAGAGATATTTAGATAGCAGCAAATCAGAAATATTGAGATATCATCAAATCAGAGATCTCGAGATATCATCAAATCAGAGATCTCTAGATATCATCAAATCAGAAATATGGAGATAGCAGCAAATCAGAGATCTCGAGATATCATCAAATCAGAGATCACGAGATATCATCAAATCAGAAATATTGAGATATCATCAAATCAAGAATACTGAGATATCGCCAAATCAGAGATCTCGAGATATCATCAAATCAGAGATCTCGAGATATCATCAAATCAGAGATCTCGAGATATCATCAAATCAGAGATCTCGAGATATCATTAAATCAGAGATCTCGAGATAGCAGCAAATCAAAGATATTGAGATATCATCAATCAGAGATCTCGAGATATCATCAAATCAGAAATATTGAGATATCAACAAATCAAGAATACTGAGATATCATCAAATCAGAGATCTGGAGATATCATCAAATCAGAGATCTCGAGATATCTATCATCAAATCAGAGATACTGAGATATCATCAAACCAGAGATCTCGAGATATCATCAAATCAGAAATATTGAGATATCATCAAATAAGAGATACTGAGATATCATCAAATCAGAAATACTGAGATATCATCAAATCAGAGATTTCGAGATATCAAATCAGATATCTCGGGATATCATCAAATCAGAGATCTCGAGATATCATCAAATCAGAAATATTGAGATAGCAGCAAATCAGAGATCTCGAGACATCATCAGATCAGAAATATTGAGATATCATCAAATCAAGAATACTGAGATATCATCAAATCAGAAATATTGAGATATCAGCAAATCAAGAATACTGAGATATCATCAAATCAGAGATCTGGAGATATCATCAAATCAGAGATCTCGAGATATCTGTCATCAAATCAGAGATACTGAGATATCACCAAATCAGAGATCTCGAGATATCATCAAATCAGAAATATTGAGATATCATCAAATTAGAGATATTGGGATATCATCAAATCAGAGATACTGAGATATCATTAAATCAGAGATCTGGAGATATCATCAAATCAGAAATGCTGAGATATCATCAAATCAGAGATATTGGGATATCATCAAATCAGAAATAATGAGATAGCAGCAAATCAGAGATATTAAAATATCATCAACTCAAAGATCTCGAGATATCATCAAATCAGAAATATTGAGATATCATCAAATCAAGAATACTGAGATATTATCAAATCAGAGATCTCGAGATATCATCAAATTAGAGATTTCGAGATATCGAGCATACTGAGTTATCATCAAATCAGAAATATTGAGATATCATCAAATCAAGAATACTGAGATATCATCAAACCAGAAATATTGAGATATCATCAAATCGGGAATACTGAGATATAATCAAATCAGAGATCTCGAGATATCATCAAATCAGAAATATTGAGATAGCAGCAAATCAGAGATATTGAGATTTCATCAAATCAGAGATCTTGAGATAACATCAAATCAGAAATATTGAGATAGCAGCAGATCAGAGATATTGAGATATCATCAAATCAGAGATCTCGAGATATCATCAAATCAGAGATCTCAAGATATCATCAAATCAGAAATATTGAGATATCATTAAATCGAGAATACTGAGATATCATCAAATCAGAGATCCCGGGATACCATCAAATCAGAGATCTCGAGATATCATCAAATCAGAAATATTCAGATAGCAGCAAATCAGAGATATTGAGATATCATCAAATCAGAAATATTGAGATAGCAGCAAATCAGAAATATTGAGATATCATCAAATGAGATATCTCGAGATATCATCAAATCAGAGTTACTGAGATATCATCAAATCAGAGATCTCGAGATATTATCAAATCAGAGATCTCGAGATATCGTCAAATCAGAAATATTGAGATATCATCAAATCAGAGATATTGAGATATCATCAAATCAAAGATCTGGAGATATCATCAAATCAGAAATATTGAGATAGCAGCAAATCAGGGATCTGGAGATATCATCAAATCAGAAATATTGAGATAGCAGCAAATCAGAGATATTGAGATATCATCAAATCAGAGATCTCGATATATCGTCAAATCAGAAATATTGAGATAGCAGAAAATCAGAAATATTGAGATATCATCAAATAAGGAATACTGAGATATCATCAAATCAGAGATCTCGAGATATCGTCAAATCAGAAATATTCAGACATCACGCTATCTAGAAAAGTTGTTCAAAAATATAGTATACGGGCATAGTACATGTTTAACGAGTGTTGAAAAACATAGAGACAGACACTTATTTAAACCTATGTGTTTCTCATATCTCGTATGTTTGAACTGCTTCGAAGAGAGATTATTTTTTTCTGTCAGTTAACTGATCGCGACCAAAAAGGAATGTTCTTATATTTAACGGTCGTAAATGGCGAGTGGATTGAAACAGTTTATTGTATGCCTTATAAAACACTTCTATTATGCGCAGCACACCACTACTTAATGGATGCGTTTTTAAGTCCATTGAATCAGTTCAACCTTCAGTTGTAAGGCTTTTGTGTTTGATTTCCATGGATGGATATATTTCGTGTGTTACCCTATAAGACACTGGCATTTATATTGCATTCAAACCGGTTTAGAAAGGCAAAATCAGAGATCTCGAGACATCATCAGATCAGAAATATTGAGATATCATCAAATCAAGAATACTGAGATATCATCAAATCAGAAATATTGAGATATCAGCAAATCAAGAATACTGAGATATCATCAAATCAGAGATCTGGAGATATCATCAAATCAGAGATCTCGAGATATCTGTCATCAAATCAGAGATACTGAGATATCACCAAATCAGAGATCTCGAGATATCATCAAATCAGAAATATTGAGATATCATCAAATTAGAGATATTGGGATATCATCAAATCAGAGATACTGAGATATCATTAAATCAGAGATCTGGAGATATCATCAAATCAGAAATGCTGAGATATCATCAAATCAGAGATATTGGGATATCATCAAATCAGAAATAATGAGATAGCATCAAATCAGAGATATTAAAATATCATCAACTCAAAGATCTCGAGATATCATCAAATCAGAAATATTGAGATATCATCAAATCAAGAATACTGAGATATTATCAAATCAGAGATCTCGAGATATCATCAAATTAGAGATTTCGAGATATCGAGCATACTGAGTTATCATCAAATCAGAAATATTGAGATATCATCAAATCAAGAATACTGAGATATCATCAAATCAGAAATATTGAGATATCATCAAATCGGGAATACTGAGATATAATCAAATCAGAGATCTCGAGATATCATCAAATCAGAAATATTGAGATAGCAGCAAATCAGAGATATTGAGATTTCATCAAATCAGAGATCTTGAGATAACATCAAATCAGAAATATTGAGATAGCAGCAGATCAGAGATATTGAGATATCATCAAATCAGAGATCTCGAGATATCATCAAATCAGAGATCTCAAGATATCATCAAATCAGAAATATTGAGATATCATTAAATCGAGAATACTGAGATATCATCAAATCAGAGATCCCGGGATACCATCAAATCAGAGATCTCGAGATATCATCAAATCAGAAATATTCAGATAGCAGCAAATCAGAGATATTGAGATATCATCAAATCAGAAATATTGAGATAGCAGCAAATCAGAAATATTGAGATATCATCAAATGAGATATCTCGAGATATCATCAAATCAGAGCTACTGAGATATCATCAAATCAGAGATCTCGAGATATCATCAAATCAGAGATCTCGAGATATCGTCAAATCAGAAATATTGAGATATCATCAAATCAGAGATATTGAGATATCATCAAATCAGAGATCTGGAGATATCATCAAATCAGATATATTGAGATAGCAGCAAATCAGGGATCTGGAGATATCATCAAATCAGAAATATTGAGATAGCAGCAAATCAGAGATATTGAGATATCATCAAATCAGAGATCTCGATATATCGTCAAATCAGAAATATTGAGATAGCAGAAAATCAGAAATATTGAGATATCATCAAATCAAGAATACTGAGATATCATCAAATCAGAGATCTCGAGATATCGTCAAATCAGAAATATTGAGATATCATCAAATCAGAGATATTGGGATATCATCAAATCAGAAATATTGAGATATCATCAAATCAGAAATATTGAGATAGCAGCAACTCAGAGATACTGTGATATCATCAAATCAAGAATACCGGGATAGTAGCAAATCAGAGATCTGGAGATATCATCAAATCAAGAATACAGATATCATCAAATCAAGAATACTGAACTTGCAGCAAACCAGAGATATCGAGATATCATCAAATCAAGAATACTGAGATATCATCAAATCAAGAATACTGGAACAGCATCAAATCAAGAATACTGTGATATCATCAAATCAAGAATGCTGAGAGTTCATCAAATCTTGTCTGACACATGTTACGCAAAGAATGGAATTCCAAATTCTCAGCTTATGTCATAATCTAAGTCTATTCATAGACCGATACTGCTTAGCACGGTAAAAGGTTTAAAGGCGTTCACATATTTATCAAGTTTGTAGAGTAGCTCTGACTAGATAAAAGTGTAGCCATATAAACAGGATCTTTCGTGTAAAACTATAAATATCATGAGTTTTTATGTTTGCTCTGTTGTATAGGTCATTTTGATATGGTTACACATAAGGGTTTTGTGTGTGTGAGTGTCGTATGTATCACCATAAAGCCAAATTAATAATGAAATAATTTTATGAAATGTATCACTGATAATACATCACTTTATGAAATGTATCACTGATAATACATCACTTTATAGCCTGAATCACTAATCTATCTTCCTTTAATTCCAAACCCCTACTGGGGACCTAGGAATGGCGCGCGTCTATCTCACATAGGCGTGTTAATAAAATAAAAGTAAGTAAAGATTAAAAATAAAAACAACTCTGGGGCTACTTATGGCGGGTCATGTTCCACTATGTTGTAATAACTTGTAGTTCAATCAATATTTGCATATGTTGCTACTTATATTGTGACGTTTAAGGAGGTTGGCTGGGAAAGGACGTAGTGCTGAGATTTTTTTAAAACTGATATTTAAAGCTTATTTGGTATCATTTAGATACAAAATTATCAAAAAAAGAGTAGGTCATCACCCTTTTTTTTGCTCTAGATGTCTTAGTTTCTAACTCCAAAATTTCACTGAAAAGATGTAAAACAAGAGTCAATGAACATTTTCAAAAAACAAATTCATGACATTACATTTATTTAAAACAATGATTAATTTTCAATTACATATAACCATGCCTCTCAAAACATACTCAAACAATTGTAATCCTCGTTCGTCTTTTTACTTTAAAAAGCAAAAATACCCCACCCGTTTTTTAAAGAAATTTGTTTTGACTAAAATGATGATTCAATATAAAAAAGTATGTTCTAATGCTCAACTTTTTTTAAAACTTGCATATTACAAGGTCCTATTACATTTCTTTCGAAACAACTAAAGAAACATATAGGTCACCAGGCTTCTAATGAATTTTTATTAAAAATTCTTTAAATTTCACACATTTTAAAGTTATTTTGACATTTTCATTGTAAAATACCCTACACCCAGTTTTGACATAGAATATACAAGTAGCTCAGTTTCTACTTTTGTATATGTATTCTACTATTTAAAAACAAAAATCTAATTTTTTCTATAGCAAAAGGATAAATTCTACTTAGAGCTACCAATACCCTCAAATTTCTTGATAACAAAAAATGACCATAAATGACGGAAAAACATTCACTTTTAACATACTGAGATCGCTCAAATGCCAAATTATCGGAACCAATAATATTGCAGATCGTGGCATTTGTTATATACTATTTAATACCGCAACAAACCGACTGCGGTTAGAGCGTCGTCTACTATGTGTCTACTGAACCGAAGGTTCAGGGTTCGAGCCTTATATAAGGCAACATTTTTTTAAACCATTCAATGTTAAGATATTTAAAAAGATATTATACGAAACTACTACGGAATAAATATGATTGAGTTCCGACAATTTGGCATTTGAGTACTCTTCACAGACTTAAAAACAACAACACATATACAGCTTTGTTTCTACATTGTCATACTATACATTATATATATATATTTTACTAGTTGCCGTATATAACAATTTATTGATATATGTGTCAATTTACCTCATCGTATGATATCGCTCCTTTATCCACACTTATATCCATCCTTATCGACAATTCTACAAGTACTAATGCGCGCCAAAAACGTCATTCACACTTCGATGTCAAGCTAGTTTAGCCAATTTGAGCTTAGTTTAAGGGCATACACGAAAGCATTGTACCATAATTAATGCATGATATTATCCAATCCTCTGCCGTTGTTAGCGTTTTCTATGGATCAGTTATTGATTTTCGATTTAAACATAGTTTATTACCAATAGTTAACATACAGAGTAAATATAAACATGTTTACGATAGAAATATTATAATGAGAAAATGGGTTGGGTAACAAGTTCTACCAACATTAGATTAAACCCTTCCCAATTAACATTTTGAAATTGCGAATGTACATGGCTGAGTGTAATGAAATACAATGGCAAATACATTGAGAGAGAAAAAAGCTGAATAAATAAACAAAATATAAAAAGAAAACATGATAGAGAAAGAAAGAGAGATAGAATAGTGAGAAAGACTAGTTAACCCCAGTTTAAATTCCAGTCAGTTTAAAAACGCGTGAACGCTATCTAGAAAAGTTGTTCAAAAATATAGTATACGGGCATAGTACATTTTTAACGAGTGTTGAAAAACATAGAGACAGACACTTATTTAAACCTATGTGTTTCTCATATCTCGTATGTTTGAACTGCTTCGAAGAGAGATTATTTTTTTCTGTCAGTTAACTGTTCGCGACCAAAAAGGAATGTTCTTATATTTAACGGGTGTAAATGGCGAGTGGATTGAAACAGTTTAATGTATGCCTTATAAAACACTTCTATTATGCGCAGCACACCACTACTTAATGGATGCGTTTTTAAGTCCATTGAATCAGTTCAACCTTCAGTTGTAATGCTTTTGTGTTTGATTTCCATGGATGGATATATTTCGTGTGTTACCCTATAAGACACTGGCATTTATATTGCAGTCAAACCGGTTTAGAAAGGCACACCACTTTATGTATTTTAATACATTAAGGCCAAACAAAAGAGTCGTGTTTCTTGTTCCCTTCTAAACATAGAGAGGTGTATAGTAGAACTGTTGTTTTGTTTGTTAGCGTATGCGTTGTTCTGTCGAAGTTTATTTGGATATGGTTACTCTAGCTCAATGTGCCATTTCCCGCTGTCGCCATCAATACTTAATGTCAGTTAAGCCGATTTGGGAGGATAACAGATTTTTTTTTTTTTATCAAACCCAGTGTAAGTGTTGAGTATTGTGTACCCTATGCATGCGTGTATATTTATATATAAAAATCGAACAGGAAAAGCAGCATTCAAGGACGACAGTCAACTACAAACACACACAGAAACAAAGAACAAATTTAAAAATGAATAAAAGGCCAAATAAGGCATCACAAACACAAACGGGTTGACAATAGGGCTACCGCCTTGGAACGGTCAGTGGCAAAAAAGGTCGCTCGGGTTTTAAACCAGTTTATAGGGTGCACACTTACCCTACAGTCAACCCAATAAAAAGTGACAGTGTAAATAAAGAAAACACCGTCATGAACTATTCTCTTACCAACAAGGCAGCAGTAATAGGCAATAAGTTTGTTGTGTCTCGACCTTGTTTCTATTCACCATTGTAATTGTTGCGTGTTCATTGTATGGTTGGTTGGCTGTGTTCTGTGAATGCCACATTTCCTGTCGGACTTATATATCTACTTTTATTGTCAAAAGGCACAGCATTGTCTTAATGGTTGTATTGCATATGGAAATGGCCAACATTTAACATGCTAGACTATTGAAACTGAAAGAGAGGCCATTACGTGGTCCCAACTTAATTCCATTAGGCGATGGGACCGCTTATATTAGCAAGGATTTTATAATGGATATTTCGACAATGAAACACGTTTAAAACATTGTGTTTACTAAAAATGTGATAATCTGTTTAAAAGTATCTATTAAATGTATTCATTTTACAATATGCAAACTTTTTAGGCCGAAATTAAGGTTTTATTAACCCCGTTTTCGTTTCTTGGAGAAGGGGTTGGATGGGGTATGAAAGTTAATACTCGGACCACCTAATGTGTAGGTAGTGCCATTGCAGACACGCTCTGGTGCAGATGTTTTATTCTACTGACATAAACAATTTAGCATTCTTCCAGATTTTTTTATTATCTTTCTTAAAGCTAGATTGTATTGTTAGTATAGAATTTTCAATATAAAACGCCATTTTATCAGGTGACATAAAAAAATCAGTAGTCGGCGAGATTTTGATTATCTTTCAAGTCAAATTGTATTGTCAGTGTAGAATTTCCAATATACAGTCATTATTTATATATATATATATATTTATTATACCTCATGTCAATTTCCCATTTCGCGCTGCGGTACGCTGTTGTAGTGTTACACGCTGTAGTGACGTCATTAGAAGGTTGCATTTTTTTAATGTTACCCTCCCAGTCGCATCATTTCGAAATCAATGTATTTCTAATGATAAAATCCGACGTCACAGAAAGTTTATAAATAGATGACTCAAATGAATCAGTGAACACTTTATTAGTACATGTATTATGTTATTTAAGAAATAGAACATCGTTTACTGTGAATTATCGTTTAATATATCACGGTTTGGAGTTCAATTGTAAACAATAATTTGACGAGCCCGAAGGGCGAGTGAAATTATTGTTTACAATTGAACGACAAACCGTGATATATTATACAATTATGGACTTTTCAGCTGTTATACATGATGTGATATGCACCAAAAAAATCATTATTGACCGAGGCGATAGCCGAGGTCAATAATGATTTTTTGGTACATATCAACATCATGTATAACAGCTGAAAAGTCCATAACTGTTTTATTATATAACCCTCAATTTACAATTATATAAAACAGGTCAATATCAAAAAAACAATTATATAAAACAGGTCAATATCAAAAAAACAGGTCAATATCAAAAAAACAGGTCAATATCGCTAGATATTTTTTCTAAAAAATTACTTTTTAGCCAATGAAAACGCGTCTATTTATAGGTTATATAATAATATAGATAATTCACCGTAATCGATGTTCTATTTCTATTCTAATACCCCTTAAATGTGAAAATAACGCATACATCTGAAATCTTTCGCATTGCTTTGCTTACTCTCCTAACGTTGCATACGTTACAATGCGTAATGCGCAATGCGCAATGCTTATTCTCCTAACGTTGCAAAAATTACAGTGATATATCGTTCAATATAACGAGATAGTTTAAACTAGGCTATATAGTGCGGGTGTATTAGAATTATATTTCTAAAATGTTGATGTAATGTGCATTTTTTTTTTTAAAGAAATGAATAATGTTTTTGTTGACCATTGTTACTTAAATCAAAACTGGTTAATAAATAAATCAATCATCCTCTTAAAGAACGAAATGGACTTTTTTTATTTACATGTTTCATTTCCCCCAAAATACTTCTTTGTTTTTCGGTATAATAAAATAAATATTGCACCCACTGAGGGTGACAGTGATTCCTTCGGAAAAAAATAATGTCAACCTCGGCTTCGCCTCGGTCGGCATTATTTTCCTCAGCTTGACAATATCCACTGTCACTTCGGAAAAATAATCTCAACATCGGCTTCTTCGCCTCGGTCGACAATGTTTTCCTCAGGTTCACAATATCCACTGTCACCCTCACATAGATGCACTATTTATATAATAGAACATGATGCGGTGCGTTTTAATAAAATACATTTTAATTTATTACATGTCTATTTATGAGATACAGATATGTTTGTGTGAAAGATATACTTTTAATAGCATGTGATTTATATGTATTAGCTGCATTTTTATGAAGAAAAATATATTTATTTATCGTATATCACATAACATTAAAATATTTATCACAATATTAGTTATTGGGTTCGTTACTGACCCCCTACAGAAATATGTGGCGTCAGTTAGTTTTATAGGGGGCGAGGCGATAGCCCCACATATTTATGTAGGGGGTCAGTAGCAAACCCAATAACTGATTTGTTGCACCGAGCACTTTTTTTAAGGCAAACGCCGAGCGTCAACGTCATTGAGACGTTCGCCCAATTTAACGTCATGACGTTGACGATCGGTACAGTTTAAAAACATTATTAAATTTACTTATTATGTTTGTTACTAACGCCTTAAAGAAATCTTTGCAAATGATTCAAACTTTGAATCGGAATTGTAGTCCATATTGTTTTAGTGACCCTCTATTAAATCTACTGACCCACTATAGAATAATAGAGGGTCACCATGTGACCGCTCTAATCCAATGAAATTCCTATTATTTTGTGCGATGTGCAATAAATATATATATTCAAACACAATTGACTGGTGGACTACTTGTGGTGTCCTCAAGCAAACATAATGCAGTACTTTTTAATTACTACAAACTTTATATTAAACATTTGCTATACTCGTATAAACAGATATCGAGTTCAAACAGGTGTATGTACAATCAACATGAAGAAATCTATCCTGTTACGTTAGATTCATTAAAATTATGATTTTTAAACATTTCGTTGATATAAATAGTGTTATATATTTGCAAAACGTGACACTGTTTATTTAGTTGAAATCAAATGTATATTTTTCTATATAACACATTAATGAAATTTACAGTCTTCGCATTCTTCGTCTGTCGTTGTGTATCGCCTTGGTTGTGGCTTACAATAGAAGTAGAACACCGATTTAGCCGATGCTAGTGGACGTGAGCACAGGTGTTGCACCTTATATTATCTCTCATGAACAGACTCAATAAAACCGAGTCTGCTACTGTTCTCTCTTGTTTGTGTTTGATGCTTCCAAGGGAATTTCAGTATTTAGCGTTCTTGTTACTGAAGCATTTATTAAGAAAACGCCAATTCACATGGAGAATCTAGTCTGAAAAGTTAAAGTATCTTGAATAAAAAATCAGTAACAAAGGATTACATGATTTTAAATCAGGACTGTTATTCATTCGATCTTTGGAGATCGCTGAACCCGATACTTATATTTGGATATCGGTGGTACATTTTCAATTGCTTTTGTTTTCTTACTTAAATTTCGATTCGGTGGTTCCACTACTCGGCTTTATAACCGCTGCTCCCAACTAAATTCCATTTTGATCATTTCGCTCTTCGGGGCATAGCATTTTGTTGGATATTGGGACCTTACGCCGCTGGACATGGAGGTGTAATAAGTATAAAGGTCGATATGACCACCGCCATATGCATGCCATCATCGGGATGGCTAAAATTCTGTACTCTTGAGTTTATGAATATTGAGTTCTGCTTAACCCGGGGCTATGGGGCGTGAGCGGTAGCAAGCGTATTTCACTACCGTTCATGAACAGTCTCAGTCAAACCGAGACTTCAATATTTCGTATGTGTCGTGTTCGGCCGTTTCCAAAGGTCCACTCTCATACTCTTTAATATATGAAATGGATATATTTGTCATGTTTATATTGGGAATATTTATCAAATAATTTGCACGAAAACTAAGCAATTACTCTTTACATATGTGAAAAATCAATGTTTCCAAATTAGAGAGATGGCATCAAAACGACTTAATCCTTGGCATAAAACAATGAATACATACATTCATAATTTTTATAAACTGTATAAATTGAACTTTTGAATCATTTACCTTTTTATAAATCATCTTGTTAGCATATGAATAATACATTTTGTTCAAAGGAAAACCTGGAGTAAAATATGACCTGCATGAGATTTGCGTGGTTAAATATTAAATGGCATACTCATATCTACCAGACAGCGTTAAACATACTGTTCATCACACTGATGCGGCTTTAACGTAGAATACCACTCAAGCCGTTGCTAGAGGGCGTGGGAGGTGTTGCACCTTACATTACCTCTCATGAACAGACTCAATACAACCGAGTTTGCTACTCTTCTCTCTTGCTTGTGTTCGTTGCTTCCAAGTGGAGTGTCCTTTTTTGAAGACTATACCAATCTAGTTCGGCTTATTATTTAAAAGTAGCTATGCAAGTCGAACAGCAAATGAAGCGTTTACAAAAGTAGGACTATAAGTCGAACAGGAAATGTAGCTTTCGCAGACCAAAGTCCACCAAAATCACGTATTAAAACAAACAACAATTACAATGTTGATAAGCAAGGCATGTGACATCACAAACACAAACGTCTTGACAATAGGGCTATCGCACTGGAATGTCAGTGGCAAAAAGGCAGCTGGAAACCAAAGACAACCAAAAGTAGATATAAAAATCGAACAGCAAAAGTAGCATTCAAGCACGACAGGCAACCTCAAACAGACAAAGAAACACAGAACATCTATACATAAAGATGAATAAAAGGCAAGATACGACATCACAAACACAAGGGTTGACAATAGGGATACCGCCTTGGAACGGTCAGTGGCAAAAAAGGCCGCTGGGGCTTTAAACCAGGTTCTAGGGTGCACAGAACCTCACTCTTGCCCTCTTTTTATCCCAATAAACGGAAGAGTGTAAATAAAGATATCCCCGCTAGGTTATAATCTCTAACAAACAAGGCAGCGTTAATAGGCAATATAAGTAAAACACATAAAAGATCAACCATAGGAATCTATTCGATAATAAGAATAGGGCACGGTTCCCGGATTACTATGTATCCTTCCCCTCCCTCTGGGGTGGCTCTAAATAACCTATACTGTGTTGATGAGCCGTTAAACAACATTCAGTTCAGTTCAGTTCAGTTCATGTATATATAATATAAAAAACAAAAAGCCTAGAAAGTCAAACAGTAAGTACTCAATGACTTGGCTGAAGCCAGAGCAACAAGAGAACAACCCGTTAAGGGTACGACAAAACAAGTTAAAGACAAACAACAAACGCTACCGTCCTATAAGGATTTAGGTAGACGTCATCATAATCTGTCCACAATCTGTCCGGTCCAAAAAGACGCATTCAAAACAAACCAGTATTACAAGGATAAGTTGAAGCCAAGCATGAGACACAACAAACATAAAATGGTTTACCATAGGGTTACGGCTTGGAACGATGATAGGCAAAAATGCCGTTGGTGATTTAAACCAGGTTCTAGGGTGCAACTTATCACCCCTTACCCATTGTCATCCTAATAAAACGGGACAATAGCGAAATCCCCGCCAGGCTATTGCTCTATCAAACTAAGCAGTTTTAATATGCGATTAAGCCAAACACACAAGTGTATCATGCATGTGAATATTAAAAAGCACGGAAAGCCACAACTACGTATTTAATGACTTGACAAGGGGCAACGCAACACTAGAATAAACCGTTAAGAGCCCGACTATACCGAATTGAAGGCAAGCATTAAACGTTAACACCCTTTTCAGGATTTAGGTAGATGCCATCACATGCATGGTCCACACTCTCATGGTACACACTGTCTGGCCATCACATGGTCCCCGCTCTGTCTGGCCAATACATGGTCCACACTCTGTCTGGCCATCACATGGTACCCGCTCTGTCTGGCCATCACATGGTCCACGCTCTGTCTGGCCATCACATGATCCACGCTCTGTCTGACCATCACATGGTCCACGCTGTGTCTGGCCATCACATGGTCCACGCTCTGTCTGGCCATCGCATGATCCACGCTCTGTCTGACCATCACATGGTCCACGCTCTGTCTGGCCATCACATGGTCCACGCTTTGTCTGACCATCACATGGTCCACGCTCTGTCTGGCCATCGCATGATCCACGCTCTGTCTGGCCATCACATGGTCCACGCTCTGTCTGGCCATCGCATGGTCCACGCTCTGTCTGGCCATCGCGCATTCAGAGACGAAAGCATATTGGCGGTCTGTAAGTAGGTCATCCACTAAACATGCAGAGGGTAGCAACATGATAGAGTCATACTCTGTTTTGGTAAACTGTCTAGCAAGTTTCATAGGTAATGTACGGAAGTCATCAGGATCAAGGAGATTACGAATACAGATATAAAATTCAAACAGGAAAAGCAGCACCCAAGGACGACAGTCAACCACAAACACACACAGAAACAAAGAACAGTTTTAAAGATGAATAAAAGGCCAAATAAGACACAAACACAAACGGGTTGACAATAGGGCTGGTCAGTGGCAAAAAAGGCCGCTGGGGCTTTAAACTAGGTTCTAGGGTGCACCAAACCTCACACTTACCATACTGTCAACCCAATAGTTCTTAATTACTTTTATTTGGAAAGAAGATCAGGGTTACGATAATAAAATTTTGCAAATGTCTTACGAAGTTTATGGTAACGGTAACCCTGATGGAGAAGCTTTTTAGTTATACAAAGATTACTAATATTGAAGTCCTCAACTCGCGTACAAGCTCTAGAATAACGAATAAGTTGAGATACATAGACCCCATAAAAAGTTGCTCGGGGAACATCCCCATCCCCATCTAAATGGGGATAATTAACAATATCAAAATTAAAATAATCTCTCTTGTCATATATTTTGCTAATTATTTTACCATTGCTGTAAATCAAAAAAAGAAGCTTTAGTATCAGCAATAGGCTATTATTGTTTTTTGTATTTATATACACACGAGCATCTTTGTGTTTTACTTATATTGCCTATTAATGTTGCCTTGTTGGTTAGAGAATATTTCATGGCGGGGATTTCTTTATTTACACTGTCCCGTTTTATTGGGTTGACAGTAGGGTAAGTGTGAGGTTTAGTGCACCCTAGAAACTGGTTTAAACCCCCAGCGGCCTTTTTTTGCCACTGACTGTTCCAAGGTGGTAGCCCTATTGTCAACCGTTTTGTGTTTGTGATGTCTTATTTGGCCCTTTCTTCATCTTCAAATTTGTTCTTTGATTCTGTGTGTGTTTGTGGTTGACTGTCGTCCTTGAATGCCGCTTTTCCTGTTCGATTTTTATATTTATATTTACTACTTTTGCTACAGCTTGTAGTCGAGTTGAGGACTTTAATATTCGTAAACTTTGTATACTAAAACGCTACTCCACCAGGGCTACCGTTACCATAAACCTTTGCAACATTTTTTATCGTAACACTAATCTGCTTTTATAATATATATGCAATTTAAGAACTCTTCCGCGACAAGGACACAATCTGATTTATATGGCGAAGTAATGTACATAATTCTTAAGAGTTCATAATCATTGTCATACAATCTATATTAAACTTGGGGGAAGAAAGGATCTCTATGTCCACCGCCATATGCATGCCGTCTTCGGGATGGTTAAAATTATGTACTATTGATTTTATGAATATGGAGTTCCGCTCAACCCGGGGCTAAAGGGCGTGAGCGGTAGCTAGCATATTTCACTACCGGTCTCAATCAAACCGAGACTGCAATATTTCGTATGTGTCGTGTTCGGCCGTTTCTAAAGGTCCACACTCATACTCTTTTGTTTATTATTTTATCAAAACAGGTTATGAATCTATAATTTTGCAGCGCACTATATTTTAGTGGTTAACCCATTTACACAGTGACACTATGTTTTTCGCTTTAATTGTGCTATGAATGGACACATTTTTGACCCTATGATGATGTCCAGCTAAATCCGAAAAGGACAGTTCTGTTTTATGTTTGTGTTCAGTCTTGTCTTGTTGTGCAATTAACTGATTTTGTCTTGTTGCTATGGTATCTACGAAGTCATTGAGTACTAGCTCTGTGGTTGTCTAGGTTTTTTATATTCATATGCACATGATCATATATTTGTTATACGTATACTGTCTATAAATACAGCATAGTTTGATAGAGGATATATAGCCTGGCGGGGATTTCTTTATTTAATTTTTTTTTTTTTGGGAATGAAAATATGGTAAGAATGATAATTTGTTCACCTTAGAAGCTGGTTTAAACGGCGGCTAGTTTGCCACTGCTGACCGTTCCAAGCCGGTACCTATAGTGTCAACACTTTGTGGGTTGCATGCTGTGCTTTTATTTTTTCTTGTTAGATGTTGTTTGTTTCGTGGTTGTGATTGACTGTGTTCTGTGAATGCCACATTTCCTGTTCGACTTTTATACCTTCCACATTTCCTGTTCGACTTTTATACCTTCTTCAATAGAATAACAAGGTCACATGTACTTGTATACGAAGAAACAATCTAATAATTAGCGGCAATAGACTAACCGACAATACGAAAACAAAACAAATATTATACTCTTGTCAAAATATAATGTAGACCAGTCTCACGTGACAAAACTTGATCAAGCAATTAGCCATAATCTGATCAATGATTAGCTCCATTCAATGCTGTTATTAAGATACGATATCGTAAATCATCGAATAGGTTATTTATTGTCTTACGTGTGGGAAAATAGTTGGATCAATGACAAATAGTTTGTATTTTGCCTAAAATTTGTCAATGAATATTTGACCATGCGTTCTGAAAAAACACCATTTGTCATTTTATTCAATTACAACACTTTTTAGTAATAGATAATGATATTGATACTTTTGTTGTTGAAATATATATATGACTGGGCATTTCAGAAAGTTTAGCTGTCATGTAGATGATATTGTGTATAATATTTGAAAATTGTTTGACTGTTCTTGTGCAAAAAATCAACTAAATTAACAGCCGTTACTTCAAATTAGCGTACACTTGTTAATAACATGCTGTTTTCGAGTAAGATGTAAACATGTGTGAAGTTTGAAAACATGATGTTTGAGAAATGTATCTAACGAAGAACTTGAATGTAAAACTGTTTGTGTACGGACAGACGGACGGACGAACGGACGGACGAACGGACGGAATAAGAATTGAAACGCTATATGCCGGCTCCACTTTTGTGATGGAGCAAGAAAAAACATATTTAGAGAGTCAAAATGTATTTGAAATTTTGCATTGATGTCAACTTGTCCAACTGAAACTGACAATACATGCAATGTATAAACATCCATTATTGAATTTATTAAACGAGTTGGCAAAATTGATATAATGCGAGGCTCTTGCCAAGCATTATATCAATTTTGCTAACGAGTTTAATAAATTCAATAATGAATGAGAACGAATGTTAGATTATATTTATCACATAACTTACATATCGACTTTAATTGCATTTTGCCTGTCGCTTTAACACGCGAAACCGACATAAACCGTGGGAATTGGATCATAGTCATTATCGCATTATCATTATTTTTCACAGCGCATACTAGGCTTATTTGCATACTTATATAACTGGTGGTATATCGAAAATATAGAATGGTGTTATTCCACTCCCACACCATAAGTTATGTGATAAATGCATAGCATGTATAAATCGTGCTTTAACAGTCGCTTAAATAGTCGCTTGATCTTATTCAGCAGCGTTTACAGACATTCGTAATAGTATGTGTCCTTTTTGTATTTGATAAATCTTTAGCTTCTGTCATCATGAGTAGATAATATGTGTTAGATATACATCTTACCCTTTACATGCCAGCCTACTAAAGTTTCATGTGTCCTATCCTTCAGTTAACACACGATAAAAACAAATACTATACTAAACACCTATTTTTAAAGTAAACACTTTCGACAACTCTTTTCAACAACTCCACGGAAGTTCTTTATTAACTTTGCGTATTTTTTGTGTGTGTATTTTTATCCAGTAAATTACACATGTTTACATTCTAAATGGTATCGAACTTATTTTGAATGTATTGAGTCATTGCTTAATTATTTACTATATTAATAAATACTGATAAGGGATTCCCTGGGAAGCAACGAACACGAATAAGTACGAAAAGTATCAAACTCGGTATAACCGAGTCTATTTTATTGAGCCATGAAATGTTTGTTTGTTTGTTTGTATGGTGTTTTACGTCATTTTCAACACATGTAAGATTATATATGATGGTCGATTTTTGGTGGTGGAGGCAGACCACTCACATTTCCTGGGTAGAATCAGTACTGTACACCTCCCGTCATCCGTAAGAATCGACACTTTCTCACTTACAAATCGAGCTCCCAGTGGGATTCGAACCCGCAGCGGTGAGAGGCGAAGGTTTACAACGCAACGGCGGAGTACGAACGCATCCTTTTAATTCCATGAATAATAGCTCATATTGTAATCGGAATTGATTATGAAAGATTGTCTCTCCTTAGAGTCCTTCCTAATAAATATACCCCTCAAAATAATTTAAGGATCACAAAAAAGGACAGTAATACTTACGTAATCTTTAACATTCTACATTGCATATTCATTTTAAACATATTAATTGAATTGTGTTTTAAGGCGCACCAACACATGATAGGTTATATGGCGCCTAACAGGCATGAACATGCCAGGCTCATCCTCCATGTACATCGAGATAAAATATGGAGAATGGGCCTAGGACCTTATCCTGAACTGCAGAGTTGCTTCAAATCCTATTGTAGACACTCCATTTACGCTGGAGCCACGTTTATTGTTTTTCTGCCACTGCTCTTAGTGATGTGAGCGAGATGGCACCTGAAACAATGCAGGGGTCATGATGAAGACCTTTAATGAGCATGAACAAAAAATGACAAAATTAATATGAATGTGGGGGTCCTACCCCTCTGTATGTGACGGTGTATTTGCAGTGATTGGATTCTACCTCGGCAACCACACGGGGGAAATGTTAAAAGTTAATACATGTGTGTAATGTAATAATTGTAAATGAATACAACTAAACTTAAAAACTGCAAAAAAGACAATAAATTGCTTCATTACAGCACTTTAATAAATTATCAAAATCTACTTAAATTATTTTGAGAGTATACATTCAATATATTATGATATTGTGATATTGTGAACCATACGGCATGATATACAATTTATCACTGTCTTTAGTAGTGTATGGTAATTATTGCCCTTTCAATATGTTAAATGAAGTGTCTTGATAAGGACAATCGATACAATAAAGGCGACGTGAGGGTGTTACATACCGTCACACGAACTTGTAAACACTGGGCAATAACAACCAAACTGCGATATAGGCGATAGCTAACTTGCGATAAATCACGTGTCTAAGACATACTAAAATCCATTGTTATATTCATTTAGCTCAACACGTTTTTGCGATGCTGATATTTTCGAAATAATGTCACTTGAATCACGGATATATAATTTTGATATAAAGTACAATATAAGTAGTCGATATGGTTACTTCCTCGTACGTTTACTAGGTGTTTGAAGTTTAAACATACATGAGTGGGATTGCGCCACGTGCCGCTATTTTCCTCTTTTTTAGCCTCGAAGTACATTGAGGTCTAAATTTGGGTCAACAACCCATGATAAAACATAACATTGAGCTACCGTTTGTAATTAAATATACTTTTACACATTCCCTGAAATTAATTATTCAGTTGTCAGTGATATAAATGTTCCGCAAAGCGCAATGTTACCTATTGCGACATAATTGTTCATGAAACCAATGTATCTATTGTGACATAATTGTTCCTGAAAAACACAAGGTTATAGTTTGTTACACGAAACCAATGTTATCAATTGTTACATAATTGTTCTAAACCTGATGTTATCCATTATGATTGCGTAATAGTCAGAAAAGGATACCTTTAACATTTCATTAAATATTTCGTGATTGACCTCTCATCAGTCACTACGAATCACTGTTTCTGTAGTGCGATGACAGGACAACCTAGTGTTATCCTATGATTACACCTTCTGAAAGCCGTATTGGTCTGCTGGCCGTCTCAATTGGGTAAGCCCGTCGTCACCCACTCTTTATGTATGGCCGGCCTGCTGGCCGTTCCAATTCGGTAACCCCGTCTTCACCATCTTTATGTATGTCCTGCTGGCCGTTCGAATTCGGTAACCCCGTCTTCACCCACTCTTTATGTATGGCCGGCCTGCTGGCCGTTCCAATTCGGTACCCGGTCTTCACCACTCTTTATGTATGGCCTGCTGGCCGTTCCAATTCGGTAACCCGTCTTCACCACTCTTTATGTATGGCCTGCTGGCCGTTCCAATTCGGTAACCCGTCTTCACCACTCTTTATGTATGGCCTGCTGGCCGTTCCAATTTCGGTAACCCCGTCTTCACCACTCTTTATGTATGGCCTGCTGGCCGTTCCAATTCGGTAACCCCGTCTTCACCACTCTTTAGGTATGGTCTGCTGGCCGTTCAAATTCGGTAACCCGTCTTCACCACTCTTTACGTATGGTCTGCTGGCCGTTCCAATTCGGTAACCCCGTCTTCACCACTCTTTACGTATGGCCTGCTGGCCGTTTCCAATTGGTAACCCCGTCTTCAGCACTCTTTATGTATGGCCGGCCTGCTGGCCTTTACAATTCGGTAACCCCAGTCTTCACCACTCTTTATGTATGGCCGGCCTGCTGGCCGTTTCAATTCGGTAACCCCGTCTTCACCACTCTTTATGTATGGCCTGCTGGCCGTTCCAATTGGGTAACCCCGTCTTCACCACTCTTTATGTATGGCCGGCCTGCTTGCCGTTCCAATTCGGTAACCCCATCTTCACCACTCTTTATGTATGGCCTGCTGGCCGTTCCAATTCGGGAACCCGTCTTCACGACTCTTTATGTATGGCCTGCTGGCCGTTCCAATTGGGTAACTCCATCTTCACCACTCTTTATGTATGACCGGCCTGCCGGCCGTTCCAATTCGAAAACCTCGTCTTCACCACTCTTTATGTATGGCCGGCCTGCTGGCCGTTCCAATTAGGTAACCCCGTCTTCACCACTCTTTATGTATGGCCTGCTGGCCGTTCCAATTCGGTAACCCCGTCTTCCCCACTCTTTATGTATGGCCTGCTGGCCGTTCCAATTCGGTAACCCCGTCTTTACCACTCTTTATGAATGGCCTGCTGACCTTTCCAATTCGTTAACCCCGTCTTCACCACTCTTTAGGTATGGTCTGCTGGCCGTTCCAATTCGAAAACCCCGTCTTCACCACTCTTTACGTATGGTCTGCTGGCCGTTCCAATTCGGTAACCCCGTCTTCACCACTCTTTATGTATGGCCTGCTGGCCGTTTCAATTCGTTAACCCGTCTTCACCACTCTTAATGTATGGCCGGCCTGCTGGCCGTTCCAATTGGGTAAGCCCGTCTTCAACACCCTTTATGTATGGCCTGCTGACCGTTCCGATTCGGTAACCCGTCTTCACGACTCTTTATGTATGGCCTGCTGGCCGTTCCAATTCGGTAACCCCGTCTTCACTACTCTTTATGTACGACCGGCCTGCCGGCCGTTCCAATTTGGAAACCCCGTCTTCACCACTCTTTATGTATGGCCGGCCTTCTGGCCATTCCCATTCGGTAACTCCGTCTTCACCACTCTTAATGTATGGCCTGCATTCGGTAACTCCGTCTTCACCACTCTTTATGTATGGCCTGCTGGCCGTTCCAATTCGGTAAGTCCGTCTTCACCACTCTTTATGTATGACCGGCCTGCCGGCCGTTCCAATTCGAAAACCCCGTCTTCACCACTCTTTATGTATGGCCGGCCTTCTGGCCATTCCCATTCGGTAACTCCGTCTTCACCACTCTTAATGTATGGCCTGCTGGCCGTTTCAATTCGGAAACCCCGTCTTCACCACTCTTTATGTATGGCCGGCCTTCTGGCCATTCCCATTCGGTAACTCCGTCTTCACCACTCTTAATGTGTGGCCTGCTGGCCGTTCCAATTCGGTAACTCCGTCTTCACCACTCTTTATGTATGGCCTGCTGGCCGTTCCAATTCAGTAACCCCGTCTTCACCACTCTTTATGTATGGCCTGCTGGCCTTCCCAATTCGTTAACCCCGTCTTCACCACTCTTTAGGTATGGGCTGCTGGCCGTTCCAATTTGGTAACCCCGTCTTCACCACTCTTTACGCATGGTCTGCTGGCCGTTCCAATTCGGTAACCCCGTCTTCACCACTCTTTATGTATGGCCTGCTGGCCGTTCCAATTCGGTAACCCCGTCTTCACCACTCTTTATGTATGGCCTGCTGGCCGTTCCAATTCGGTAATCCGTCTTCACGACTCTTTATATATGGCCTGCTGGCCGTTCCAATTCGGTAACCCCGTCTTCACCACTCTTTATGTATGACCGGCCTGTCGGCCATTCCAATTCGGTAACCCCGTCTTCACCACTCTTTATGTATGGCCGGCCTGCTGGCCGTTCCAATTCGGTAACCCCCTCTTCACCACTCTTTATGTATGGCCTGCTGGCCGTTCCAATTCGGTAACCCCGTCTTCACCACTCTTTATGTATGGCCTGCTGGCCTTTCCAATTCGGTAACCCAGTCTTCACCACTCTTTAGGTATGGTCTGCTGGCCGTTCCAATTCGGTAACCCCGTCTTCACCACTCTTTACGTATGGTCTGCTGGCCGTTCCAATTCTGTAACTCCGTCTTCACCACTCTTTATGTATGGCCTGCTGGCCGTTCCAATTCGGTAACCCGTCTTCACCACTCTTTATGTATGGCCGGCCTGCTGGCCGTTCCGATTGGATAAGCCCGTCTTCAACACTCTTTATGTATGGCCTGCTAGCCGTTCCAATTCGGTAACCCTGTCTTCACCACTCTTTATGTATTGCCTGCTGGCCCTTCCAATTCGGTAACCCGTCTTCACCACTCTTTATGTATGGCCGGCCTGCTGGCCGTTCCAATTGGGAAAGCCCGTCTTCAACACTCTTTATGTAAGTCCTGCTGGCCGTTCCAATTAGGTAACCCCGTCTTCACCACTCTTTATGTATGGCCTGCTGGCCGTTCCAATTCGGTAACTCCGTCTTCACCACTCTTTATGTATGGCCGGCCTGCTGGCCGTTCCAATTGGGTAAGCCCGTCTTCAACACTCTTTATGTATGGCCGGCTGGCCGTTCCATTTCGGTAACCCTGTCTTCACCACTCTTTGTGTTGTGTATATTTGATTTAGTTTGTGATACAGCGTAGACCTACGGTGCCGTTGCTGTAGTTTCTATAAGACCAGTTTTGTGTCACCTGCATGTATAGCATGGCAGACACTTAGTGATCCCTTGTCTGTTGTCTGTACTCCGTCTTAGGGATCACTTATCACTTTGTCGCCCGTCACACTTTAACATGCAATCTTACCTTGGCCATAACTTCAAATTTAAAGTATTTAACATATGTACACATCTTCATCTTGACCCATTTCCAGTCGATTGAAGACGCAAATCACACAGGCAGGTCTGAGACTTTCAATACACACAAGGATCATTAATTGTCAAGAACATATGGGCGAGCGTTCTCATTTTTAGATGTATTTGAGTGGTTTGAAATGTTAACCATATCAAGTCTGGCGGTTTCTAGGGCACTTCAACCTGATGAAATCAATACTTTTATAATTACAATACAATACTTGAAACTAATGTTATGTTCATACCGACAAGTCTGTTACTGAAAACACAAATGTTTACCATAATGACCGAAAGACAAATGTTGCCGAAGTAATAATAATAATAATAATAATCTGATCATCTCTACATAAGTGTGTTGTATCCCATCCCAAGACCATGTTCAAATATCCGGAATAAAATCTTAATATCTCAGATTATCTGGTATAGTTTAAATAACGGAATGTCAAGTAACGCCTAATTATACTGCTTTCGTAAACAACCAAGAACACAAAAATATCTTAAAACTAATTCATCCTTTTTTTTGTTTTTATTTTTATATAACATAGCTGAGAACAGATAAGTAAGTCCAACATGACAGGTAGCTTGGTTTAAACGCTTTATTCTTCAATACATTTCGCCATTTCACATATACATTGTTTAATACGTATTACAGGATAAGAAAGAATCTAACTGCCTATAGAAATAAATGCTAAATAGGAGATCCCTATAAAGCAACAAACACAAACAAGAGATAAATGTAGCAGACTCGGTTTGTTCATGAGGGGTAATGTAAAGTGCAACACCTTTCACGCCTCCTAGCACCGGCTTAAGCGATATTCTACTTTTAAAAACGAAGTATGAAAGGAGAAAATTGGAAATTGTCGAACACAATAAATACAAAAATATTGCAGTATCGGTTTGATTGAGACTGTTCATGAACGGTAGTGAAAAGTGCTTGCTACCGTTCACGCCCTCTAGACCCGGGTTGAGCAGAACTCAATATTTGGGATTGATCCCGAAGGACCAGTAAATAATAACACGACTGATTTGTATTCAGGGCGACTTTTTACGGCCGCCACACAACACTAAACAAACGCTAGTGTGAATGTCAATAAGTACTGAATAGGGGATCCATTGGTAGCAACAAACACAAACAATTGAATTGAATGTTGTTTAACGGCTCATCAACACAGTATAGGTTATTTAGAGCCGCCCCAGAGAGAGGGAAAGGATACATAGGAATCCGGGAACCGTGCCCTACTCTTATTATCGAATAGATTCCTATGATGGTTCTTTAACGTGCTCGGAGGATAGACCGATACGCGGGACCGCCCGGTTTACGTCCCCATCCGACGGACGAGGCTAAGGAGAAAGTGTCTTGCCCAAGAACACACCAACGAAACTCAGTGGCACCAGGGAGGATTGTCAACGCTTCCTGAGTGAGGATCAACACTCGCACACGTAGAGAGCCGAATCCCACTGGGAGGAAGTCTTACGGATGAGATGTACAGTACTGGTTCTACACAGGAATAGTGGGTGGTCTGCCTCCACCACAAAATATCGACCGTCTTATATAACCTTACATGTGTTGAAAATGACGTAAATACCATACAAACGAACACAATTAATACAGGATATGGGCATTTTACAGTTGTATCTGTTTTAACATGCAAACAGTTTAATGTGGAACCAACAAGAGTCGCTTAATACTACTACATCAAAATAAGTTTAAACTAAAAGTTGATATAAAAGTCAAACCGGAAATGTAACATTCAAGGACCACATTCAACCAGAAGCACGCATAGAAACAAACAACAATTACAAAGACTAAAACAAAGCAAGATATGGCATCACAAACATAAACGGGTTGGCAATAGGGCTACCGCCTTGGAACGTTCAGTGGGGAAAAGGGCCGCTGGGGGTATAAGTCGGGTTCTATAGTGCACCAAACATCACTCTTACCCTATTGTCATCTCATTAAAACGGGACAAACAATGCAGCAATATAAGTTTAACACAATAATGATCATGTATATATGAATAAAAAAAAAGAAGCTTAGAACGCCACAAAGCAAGTGCTCAATGACTTGGCAGAAGCCATAGCAACTAGCAGCAACAACTAGCAACACATCTCAAAACAGTGAATATTATATTAATTAACTGTAGTATTTCGGTGCTTGGCATACACCTTTTAAACATACGCTATTGAGCTTGGCCACAAGAATGGCAGAAATATCGCATTTAATCAAAGATGCAATTTAGTTTGATGGCATGCTTATTTTAAAATGAAAATCAGTCGACAGCGTCCTCACCTTGGGAATCACTTATTACAATATTGCTTCTAACAGTGCTTAAAATCAGGTATTACATCTCTAGTGAACTAAGTGGTTATAGCATACTGACGTATATTGGTCCTAAAACAATGTTTTAAATTATGAATTTTGATATTTAAAGACGTTAAGCGGCAAAAGCCTACGTCAAGTCTCGTTTTAAATGTTTACATTACATTTATTTCATTGAATATTAAATTGTGGGACAAATGCACAATGCTGCATGCGACCATGAAAGCTGTAATAAAAAAACGATCGCCGATCGAATACATGACACTAGCTAAATAGCTCTTATTTATCTACTCAATGCTATGCTTATGGATATAAATGCAGATGATGCATTAGCTTCTAAATGTAACGTTGCCAGGAAACATAACGTATGTCTGATTTCGACAAAGGTTCATATGTTCTCACACACTTTGGCCATGCCTTTAAACTTTAAATGTCACATTTCTGTACATCAAGGAATGTCTGTTTACAGATAGACATAAACGCTGTGGAATATCTATTTACCTTTACCGTGCCGATCTTGCCAGTGCGCCTGATTCCATAGTTAAATGCCAGCAGTGCATGTTTCGACATAATAAAGATTAATTTACAAAACATGTCATGCGATAATGCAGTTATAACAATATCATCTCTAGCTTGAACTTTAAATATTTTCAAACAAAGCAAAGCAACATTGTCACTTACCGTTCACCGATTACGCAAACAGAACATATAGTGGTTGTATTCCAGAAATGTCATTCATTTGTCAATATTGGCATTAGCTTGTCACTTCTGTTGAACATTAAATTATAGCATCCAATTCCGAAAAAAAAAGACTTTTCAAGCAGACGGAGCTCACTGTACGTACAGGCATTACATGTTTCAATAGAAAGGTGGGGTTACTGCTCACGCATTACGTGGTCCCGCCAGATTTCATTAAGCGATGGGAAAGCTTCTACTAGCAGAATTTTATAACGGATATTTCGACAATAAAACATGTTTCGAACATTTTTTAATGACAAAAAATGCGATAACCTGTTTAAAATTACCTTTTTTTTTTTAATTTTACAATATGCAAACATTTTAAGCCGAAATTTAGGTTTGATTTCATACCCCAGCCAACCCCGTTTTTTCTTCTTGGAGAAAGGTATGGATGGGGTATGAAAATTAATACTCGGACCATGTAATGGCATCCAACGTATCTCAAAAGAAAATATCTATTCCATTAGAAGGTATTTGCCTGGAGTAGTTATCTCTCTCTCTCTCTCTTATATCATTCTCATTGTATAAGGCATACTATTGTAGAAACTATATCGACGGTAAATAATGTACTAAATATTAAAATTGATTCGCATCTTTTACGGAATTTATGCGCTTTAAAACGCCGCCAGTAAATGGGAAATTTTGCATAAAGCGCTGACGTTCTACACGGACTTTGCCAATTAATACCGGCGTTTTAAACCAACGAACAAATGGGAATTAATGCTTTACATATATGGACACAAGCTTTACCGAAAGTCCGTTACTCGATGTAGTAAAGTAACAGACTGTTATATCACTGTACTTGTGAGGACTATATGAACAACACTTGCTGTATGTTACTTTAGACAGTACAGTCTATTCTGTCTAGCTATGTCGTTTATTTGTCATAATGCATTCCATCACGTACGCAAAGTTATACGGTCGCACGGACGGAGACGATGCATATAATTATAAACTGGCAACCACGCGGTGAGAGAGAAAGAGAGAGAGAGAGAGAGAGAGAGAGAGAGAGAGAGAGAGAGAGAGAAAATAGAGAGAGAGAGAGAGAGAGAGAGAGAGAGAGAGAGAGAGAGAGAGAGAGAGAGAGAATATCATTAAATGTATCAACTTTTATAAGGTTATTTACTTCCTTTAGACAAAAAGTCTCCCAGATGTCCCAGCACTTAACTTAAATATTTGCATACTATTCTGAGGGAAAGAACGCATATTATTATTAGTATGCTGCGTTAATTTAACATTTCTTAGTAGACAGATGCATACCGTAGACCCTATTACTCAGGGGAAATATATGGAAATTACGTGTTACTTAACATTTAGTCCATTATACGAATCCCACGTAAATGAGTAACATGTAAATAAATTATAACATAAAGTTATTATCTTGACGAAATTTGTAATTACTGTCAAGTTTCATTTCTAAAAAACAACAACAACAAAAAAACATTTGCTAGAGATATTATTACATCTTTGGCCTGTACCAATATTAAATGGTATTAATATTAATATTTCCGTCAGGTTTTGTTTGTCGACAAATAGTTGGTAGCCCTATGGGTAAGAACAGTGCACCTCTTGTCGCAGATTTGTTTTTGTATTGAAAGAGATTTTATGTTAATCCTTTCACCAGATACTAAGGCGGATGTCATCGAAGACTATAATAAAACCTCTCGGTATCTGCATGTTATTGAACATTGACGAACATACGTTTTCTACTATGTTTAAAACTGTTTTTCCTAAATAACTTCAATTCAACACTAAAATATCTGATACAGTCGATACCACTTTCAATTTACATCTCTCTGTTGATAATGGATATATAATAAGCAAAACATATGACAAGAGATATGATTTCAATATTGACATTGTTAGTTATCCCCATTTATATAGGGATGTTCCCCAAGCAACATAGTATGGATTATATGCTTTTCAACTAATTCGCTTTTCTAGAGCTTGTAGCTGAGTTGAGGACTTATTTATTAGTAATATGTGTACTCAGTTAACAACTACATCAGCGCCACCGTTACTATAAACATCGAAAAACATTTGCTACATTTTATTATCGTAACTCTGATCTACTTTTAGAAGATATTAGGAATTTAAGAACACTTCTGAGACATAGACTGTCGCAACCTGACGTCTATGGTGACATGATTAGCAAGATCCTTGGTCATAATCACTTTCATACTATCTGCCAAGCCATTGCGTTGTGGATTTCTAGGCTTTTGTTGTTTTATATTCATATATACTTTATCATCTTCTAGCTATACTTATATTGCCTATTAATGCTACCTACTTAGTGGATTTAGTCTGGCGGATGTTGTTTTATTTGCACTATCCCGTTTTATTGAGATGACAAAAGGTGAGAGTGAGGAGTGGTGCATCGTAAAACCTGATACCCTAGTGGCCCTTTTGACACTGATCGTTCCAAGGCGGGGTTCCTATTTTCAGCGTGTTATGACTGTGGTGTCGCATACTTCGCTTTTGTTTTTTCCTTGCGATTGTTGGTTGTTTCGAGTGTGTGTTTTTGAATGACTGTGTTCTGTGAATGCTGCATTTCCTTTTCGACCTTTATGCTTTATACTTATCTTTACACATGGCATTCTTTTTTATCCATGTGTTAACAAGTTACACGTATATTTTCGTTTTATGTAATATCAATATGTTTAATATAAACAGAACTCTTTTGAACCATGTATCAAATGGATGGCACTTGTTTCCATTTGATGAATGGTTAAAACGAGTTATGTTTAAATTACGTAACGTTATTATCTCTGCAAATGCCATTGAGTGTATGCATGGTTTAAAGAGTTATGTTTAACTGCTTATAAATTAACATTATTATCCCTGCAAATACAATTGAGTAAATGCACGGTTTAAGGGGATATCATTATTTATTAATTTACATATACTTTATAACCATTCCTCCCATCTGATGCACAGTAAAAGGTCATCAATTGTATATTAGTCAGATTAGACTCGTTTTTTTTTTAATGAATTTCAAGAGTGATACAAACTGCCATGACACACATGAATGCGACAACTACCATGACATACAC